>PVIU01008903.1:0-79867 GCA_004026605.1 Ondatra zibethicus | reverse complement strand
GGGCACGGGGCAGGCTCCACGGTGGGGCATAGGGGCAGGCTCCACGGTGGGGCACGGGGGGGCAGGCTCCACAGTGGGACACAGGGGCAGGCTCCACGGTGGGACACAGGGGCAGGCTCCACGGTGGGGCACGGGGGCAGACTCCACGGTGGGGCACGGGGGCAGGTTCCACGGTGGGGCTTTCTGTCTCCAGCAAATGGCATCATTTCAATAAATGTTTGCTTAATGAACAATGGCTGAGGTAGGAAGAGGTGTGTGTGTGTGTGTGTGTGTGTGTGTGTGTGTGTGTGTGTGTTCAGAGTCTTCTCCAGTCAATGAGGGAACCAGAGTTGAAGTGACCAGTCACTGGAAAGCAAGGAGCTTGGAGTCCAGCAGCCACTGCCGCCCATGAGTGTAAAAACCTCACCGTGGGTGGAGCCCTGGGTAAGATTTACACAGAATACTAATGACACTTGTTAAAAAGCAGAGCTGACCCAACACCAACACCCCCATCCCTGCCTTCTTTCTCTTCTCTGAAATCATTAGGCTCCCTCTGTGTCCCCATAGGCTGTTCTCTGACCCAGCCTTATCAGGTCCTGCCAAATGCCAGGGCTTCTGTTAGGAGACCAGAGTAGCCTCCCATGGCCTCCCTGATTTCTCAGTTGCTTCCAGTGCTGACTGACCATAACAGGAATCAACCTGTGACTCTGAGAATCTACAAGGCACAATGTCCCAAAGAGAGGTTGATATCCCCCACCCCAGTGCTGGAGAGACACTGGACTGCATACAAGGGTCCTTGCTCTGCTCCTCTCAATAAGACCATGATAAACAGCCATGGGGTCATAGAGGCTGATTGGGGACAAGTCCAGTCAGCAAGGTTCTGCAGCCAGTTCTCATTTATGCCATCTATCTAACAGGCCTTTGCTGTGGGCGCGAGCCAATTTAGCACTGACAGGAAGTGGACCCTTGTTTGTGTGCCTACTCTTCTGATGCCTTGACTCAAAGGTTGCGGTGGTTCAGAATGACGGTCCTTAAAGGGTTGCCACAGGAGACGGACATCCATGATAATGAGCAGGGGCTGAAGACTGAACTGTTCCAGACAACTGCACATCACCATGGGGAGGTAGAGTATGGACCTAGCAAATCCTACACCCAGACCTGGGAGATGACTCGCTGAGTCAAACACTTGGTAGGCAAGCATGAGGAACTGAATTTGGAAACCAGAACCCACCTAAAACCTGGGTGCAGAGAGTGTGTCTGTAATCCCAGCAGCCTGAGGTGAGAGGGGGTGGAGACAGAAGAAATCCTGGAGGGCTTTTGCACCAGCTAACCTATTATAGGTAGTGGCAAGCACCAAGAGACCCTTCTTCAAACAATAGGGGAAAGGGGACCGCCATGCAAGTTTACTATCTGGTGCCATGTGTGCTCCGTGTCACACGGCCGTGCTTGCACTTGGAGCAGCAGGATTGTGGGATGACAACATTTTTAACACAGCAAGACCTGCTTTAGACTTCTGACCTTCAGAGCCACCCAGCTGTGTCCTAGCTGGCTTTTTGTTCCTTGATAAAACTCCGACCAAAAACGACATGAACGGAAAGGGGTTTGTTTGGCTTTCGTGTTTCGATCTCAGCCCACAGCTGAGGAAAGTCAGGGCAGAACTCAAGCAGGGGCAGAGACAGGAACCCATGGAGGAAAGTTGTTTGCTAGCTTGCTTCCTTATGCAACCCAGAACCAGCCAGCCTGGGATGGTACCACACGCATTGGGCTGGGCCTCACACACAAAACATTAATCAAGAAAATGCCCCCACAAACTTGACCACAGACCAATCCGATGGAAGAAATTTCTCACTTAAGGTTTTCTCTTCCTAGCGTGACCCCAGCTTGTGCCACACTGACAGCACTAACCAGCACCAGCTATGTGACAATGGCCTCGCAGTGGTGTCATCCGTGAAGCAGGTGGCCATTTCAGCACCAGGGACTCAGCACACACCCAGGAGAGAGACACCAACTGTGCACAAGGCCTGTGTGCAGAGAGGGAAGGAGGCTACCTTAGGGGACGTACAGAGCCCACAAAGGGCACCAGGGACATATGTGCCCCTGGCTTTGCTGCCTCCTGGGACAGGTAACTGATCCTAGCCACCAGCAGGCCCATAAGCTGTGGTTCCTTCCTTTTCCTGAATATTTATAATTTTATAAGGAAGAATTTAAAAGCAGAATGTCTGTAAGCCCCGAAAGAGTAAAGCTGCCAGGAAAGGGAGGCAGAATAGGACAGACATTCCCATCAGCTTCCAGGACCTCAGATGAAACCAAGGAATCTGCGGCTACTGTTAGCAGTGGGCTTTTGGATGGAGGGGCACCTTGTCTCAGGGACAATTTTTATAACCATCATATTTTTTAGAGAAATGTAAGAACACCTTGTCCCACGATGGTGGGGATTGTCACTTCAGAACTGTCACCTGCAATCCGCAACTCACTGTCTGCATGAACCAGCAGAGGCGATGCAATTTATCTTTAGTGTTCTGGGCTGCACATGCCTTGCTTGCCTTTGAAGGCATTGTATGGCTCAGTGGTAACCCCAGGCTTTGGTGCCCAACACACCTCTGGCTCAAACTCCCTGGCAATAACCCTGGTGGGGATCCTGACTGTCCCTCAGTCCTATTTTCTTATCTGGGAAATGCAGATGTGAACAGTCCTGGCATCCAGGGTGCAAGCGTGTGACTGAATTTGTTGAGTTCATCGATGGTGGCTGGCGCAGGGCCTGTCTGTTCTGCTGGCTGCCTAGGGGCTGGGTGGCCTTTCCTCCTGAGTGTCCATGGTCTTAATGATGCTGGGCACCAGGCTGACCACTCTCAATGCAGGTTTTTTTTTCATATTCTACCACTGTCCCTCTGAGCTCTGTTTGTTGCTTGAACAATCATAAGCCCGGTGCTGTTGGCCAGGAATCAGGTTTGGGTTTTGCCAGGTGCTGTGGTTCAGGCTGGGAAAGCTATGCACGAATGCTCTGTTTGCTAGCGTATCCTGGGGGCCCCCTCAGAGGCAGCAGAGCCACCTGGAGTTGTTAACCGATTCTCTTTCTGCATTTCCTCCTAAGATCTTTTCTTCCTAGGAAAATGTTCCTGGGCTTTTACCCAAGGGCTATTCTGAACACACAAGAACCCAGCTGACAGGGAAAACAAAGTGACCCTCCATGCTGTGAAGATCCTTCTGCCGTCTTTATTCCAGAGGTTTCTACAGAGGCACCTCCAGCGAAAATGAGCTCTTGACTATGACGGGAGCAGAGAAGACACAAAGTGAGGGTTGGCAGAGAGGGTCCGCCGAGAGCCCTTTGTGTTTGCACACAGAGATGTTTTAAGGGGAAAAAAATGAAGAAAAATAACCCAAGATCCAAGGGCTCAGTAGATTGTGTGTGTGTGTGTGTGTGTGTGTGTGTGTGTGTGTGTGTGTGTGTGTGTAGTAATCAGGAGGATCCAAATTTGGGTCCCCAGTACCCATGTTAAAAACCTGGTGTGGTAACAAGTGCCTTTAATACCAGTGTTAGGTATACAGAGCCAGGCAGATACCTGGGGCTCACTGCCAGTCAGCTAACCTAAGTGAAAAGTCCTTGGACTTCCAACAGGGTAGGGCACCATGCCCTCTTTCAAGGAAGAAGGGGGAGGGAGGAGGGGTGGGGGGTAGTGGGAGGGGACCGGGAGAAGAGGAAGAAAGGAAAAAAAAATTTTTTTTATCTTTAATTATGTTCTTGAATGGAAAAAATAAAACAAAACAATGTATGGGAAAAAAAAAAGTCCTAGCCCAGAAAAGGACCCTGTCTCAAAAAATAAGGTGATGGGTTCCTGAGGAACAACGCCATAGGTTGACCTCTGTCTTCTATGTTTTCTACAGCTATGCATATGTGCATACACACACACACACACACACACACACACACACACACACACACACACACACACACCCCAAGTGGCTTTCCAGGGGTGATCGTGGCCTGACTGCAGATGGCCACAGGCACACCAGACAAGCACTTGCTCACCAGAAGTTACAGAAGGTCCTCGGTGTCCCCACTACACAGTGGCCCTCAGTTTCCACTTGACCAGATATGAGTGAGATGCAGGAGGGTCCGAGGACATTGCACACCTCCCAGGGGTTCCTGGGCTGACTTCTACCCATTGGTCAATGCACTTTCCTATACAGGACCCCCTTAGGTGAGGCTTTCTGCATCTATTTCAAAATCTTCACCAGGGGTCTCCTTTCGTCTCTTCAAGCCCCAGGCGGCACCTAGATCAGTGATGGAGAGCAGAGAGACAAAGTCCTTATCATAGGAAGTCTGTGTTAGCAGGATGGTCACCGCCTTAGTGTCATTGTGAGTCCAGCTACCTGGAGGGCCATGGAGTGTCATACCACGGTTCATCTTAACACAGAAATTGGGAAGAATGAAAGCTCCCCTAGTTTGCCAGTTTAGGAATACTGATGGTTTTCATGGGCCTTCAGCTTCCTCCTGCCTGGTTCATCAGAAAATACCGCGTGTGATTCTCAGGCAAGCACACGGGCCTCTTCAGTCAGCTTAGCCACAGTTTCTGTTCCATGGGATCACGGGGGTGTCATCACCTGTCAGCGAAGGACTCAGCAGCCTGACACTTGGAGGAGCTTAGGATGTGTTAGCTGCATGTGAATCAAAGCTGTCTGTCCATAGCTCCAGCAGCCTGTTCTTCTAGATCAGCCTTTGTGAGATGGCTGTCAGTCAGCCTGAGGAGGCAGCCTCGGGCAGCAGTGTGGGACAAAAGCACAGGCCTCCCACACAGTGCACACACCCCTCAGAGGACCAGGGAAGAGACTGAATAATTTACTGCCAATTTTGTCACCTTCTGTTCTCTGTCACCTAAGGGGATGATTCCTGGGAATGAGGCATGTTGTAAACTTCCTTTTTGCTGCACCCAGAGGTTCAGAGTCACTGACACATAAGGTATGTAACTGAGCCATCTCTGCTGGTCTCCGTGTGCACCACCTGAAGGAGATGTGGAGCTAGCTTTCTGTGTAAGTGCTGGGGATAGAACTCGGGTCTTGGTGCTCACATGGCAAGTATCTCCCAGCACTGCAATACTTTCTAATAGCGTGGTACCTGTCATCACAGTGGGAGGAGCTAGCTGGTGCGTGTCATCACAGTGGGAGGAGCTAGCTGGTGCGTGTCATCACAGTGGGAGGAGCTAGCTGGTGCATGTCATCACAGTGGGAGGAGCTAGCTGGTGCATGTCATCACAGTGGGAGGAGCTAGCTGGTGCATGTCATCACAGTGGGGAGGAACTAGCTGATGCATGTTGTCACAGTGAGGAAGAACTAGCTGATGCATGTCACCACAGTGGGAGGAGCTAGCTGATGCATGTTGTCACAGTGAGGAAGAACTAGCTGATGCATGTCATCACAGTGGGAGGAGCTAGCTGGTGCATGTCGTCACAGTGGGGAGAAGCTAACTGGTGTGGGGCACAGCTCTCAACTTAAGAAGAAGAAGGGTTTATTTTGGCTTGAGTTTCAGAAGATTCTATCCATGACCTGTGACCCATAGCCCTTTGGGACAGGGAGCACACTGAAGAGAAAAATGACCAACTTCACTGCCAAGGTATGAAAGAAAGGAAGAATGAGGAGTTGGGGTCACACTCTCCCCTTTGCCCACTAGATCCCACCTATAAGCTCCACCAATAAGCAGGAATCTGGTGACGAAGCGCTGACATATTGCTGGGAGACATCGTAGACTGAGGGGCGAGCCTGTGGGAGCCCAGTTTCCCAGGCCATTTCCAGTGAGTAGTGGTGCCTGCTACCTCCACGCTCTTCCTCTGTGTCCCAGCCCTACGTTTCCTCTCACACCTGCCAAACTGATTCACACTCTTCACACTCTGACTGCCACCAGGGTCACACCATAGCTCTTTCTTCCTCATTAGTATACAAATATCTTTCAGCACCGTGCCTGGAATTGACTAACTTGGATACACATCTATATTTCACCTGACCCAGCACGGGTGTCAGTCAAAGCCTGATCACCTAAACTGTTCTCTGAACACTGGGTTTCAACTTACCTTCTTGTGCCAAGACTGGCTCAGGGACCTTTTCCCTGCAGGGGAGGAGCCCTCCTGGGTTCTGGCCCCACATGGTCAAAGTCCTCTAAGGAAGGAAACAAATCCATCCTTCCCCGGTCCCTGGCAGGTGCCCATCACTGGCTTTCACTCTGAGAGTTCTTCGATGAACGAGATTAAACTCACTCCTGGCTCAAGGCAGCTGGTGATGAGAGAGCTGGCCAGGTGTGAGACATATGGGTGGGATTTGGTGGAGAGGCCGCAGGTGTGAGGTGCGGCTAAGACGGCTTTGCAGACTTAGGTAAATGGCCGGAAGCCTGACATTTATTCTCTAAACATCACCTTCTCATTTGTTGTGTGTGTCAGAGCAGGGCTCTTATCTTTGTGCGTCTAAGGACGTTTCTGTCCTCAATGGCTGGGCTGACACTGTGGGTCATGACTGTCTGCCTACCCTCGTACCTGCCACCATGGGGTGGCTGGCACAGAGCAGAACATGGAGACATCTGTTGAAAGGATGACACCCTCATCCTGTGATTCCCTGCGACACCGTTGTCAGAATGCAATCCTCCAAGCCCAACAGCCTCCATCTTCATCCAATCACACTGCCCTCTTGCAGAGCAGTGGCAGGAAGGGGCCTGTGGATGTCTGATGTCCTCTCATAGAAAGAGGGGGGAGGGGGCTCACTGCATCTTCCATTCGTGCACTCTGGTTGCATGGCCTGGGGTCTCATGAGCATGTGGGCCAGAGAAGTTAATGGAAGGGCTCTGTTTGTCCAGCTGTGGGGAAGACATCATCTGTGCTAATGGACGACTTTGAATTGCACATGCTTTGGCATCATCACCCAGGCTTTGGAGGTAAAGTCCAGAAAGCTCACTGGTTCCCCGGCTGTGTCCTTGGACCTTGGGAGGGGCAGGTGGCATCTGCATTTCTCCAAGTGTTCTCACCCACACGCTCTACCTTCCTGCCCGCTGTTTCCACCAATCACCCATACAAGAAGCTCGTCCTGTCCCCGATGATCAGACTTCTCAGAGTTCACTCGAAACTCATTTCTTAACAGGAGCCTAGATGGAGCCATCTTGGAGAGACTGGAGCGTGTTATTCTCCAGGCAAAGCTCGCGATTTGGAATAACTTCAGACTCTTTTTCCTCACATGAATCCAGTTTCTTTAAAAAATATTTTTATCCTGGGGTTGGGGAGAAATCTCTGTTAGTGAGTGCTTGTTTTGTAAGCATGAGGAACTGTGTTTGAGCCTTAGAATGTAGAAAGCCAGGCGAGGCGGTGGAGCCCGAGAACTCACTGGCCAGCAAGGTGCAGCCTGTCTAATGCCTTCAGGGCAGTGAGAAACCCTGTCTGGTTAAAATATGGTTACTGCTTGAGAGCAACATTCCAGGTTATCTTCTGGCGTGCGGTGGTTATGAGAATGTCCTCATAACAGAAGCTCATGTATTTGAATGCTTAGACCCCAATTGATGGATTGTTTAGGAGGTGTGGCCTTGTTTGGAGAAGTGTGTCACTGGGGGTGGGTTCTGAGGTTTCAAAAGTCTACACCAGGCCCAGTCTCTCTGTCTGTCTCTGTCTGTCTTTCTCTTCTGCCTGAAGATCAAGATGTAAAGCTGTCAGCTGCTGCTCCAGCCCATGTCTTCCTGCCTGCGGCCACACTCCCCACCATGATGATAGGGGCTAACCCTCTGAAACTGTAAGCAGCCCCAAGTTTTCCTTTAGAAGAGTTGTCTGGGTCATGGTGTCTCTTCACAGCAACAAAACACTAATTAAGAGAACACGTGAACACAGACATGCACCCAAATAAAATGCTTATCGTTTTTCCTCATTACAGACTTGATATCACTGTAGAAATTTGAAAAGAAAGAAAGAAAGAGACAAACAAACAAACCGCCATACAATATAGAAGGAGAACCAGCCAGTAAGGCTATTTTTATGGAACCAGAGCGAGATTTTAAAATTCTGTCTTCAAGGTAGAATAAAGAGCCTCACTCTTCAGACCCAAATCTGTCACTGCCCTGGGGGCTAGTGCTTTGCACTGCCTGACATACCTCACCTCTGTGGCCCAGCCTCCTCTTCAGAGTGGCCCGCTGACAGCCAGTTTTCAGCCTTGACTTTGAGTGAGTGAAAAGTGGGTGTGTGTGTGTGAAATACTCTGATGTGTTCCGTTACTTTAAAAATAAATACTGCCATGCTCTTTGCGATCCTTCACTTTTAAGCTTTCCCAGAATTAAAAAAAAATCCCAATCTCTCATAACAATATTGCAGAAAACTTGAAGTGATTCATTTCATGGTTAATTTATTTTGTAATTACAGATCTGTTGGTAAACAGTAGAATAATATTTTTTGCATTTTGCTTATTTATGTTATTCATGCAGTGAATATTTTCACTGTGCTGTGATAGCTGTTCGTGGAAGATGCTCCCAAAGTGCATTAATTCAAATGAAATTATCTGTGCTTCTCATGTACACACACAACAATGTTTATGTATAAACTGGGTACCTAGAAAGGCTTTTTTAAAAAGAGGAAAGCAAATGCATATCATCTATTTTTTATTTTTAATTAAAAATGCAAGTTAAAAAGCAACATTACATCCCAATTTTAAAAACATTATGTTAGCCAAATATTTTAGCTTCTAATTTTAGAATGTATGGGCATGCATATTTTAAAAGATAAATATCAAGGATTTTATCATGGCTGTTTATTTTTATAATCATGACCTCAGTGAATTGCCAGAAGTAATTCAACATAGACTAGAAACACACGCAGGAGGGAAATGAGAAAAGTACCTAACAGGTTAACAGTTCTTCTCTATGGGAGTACAAACAGTCAGGCATGTAGATGTGTCCAGGTATGTATAGGGGTGTGTGTGTGTGTGTGTGTGCACATTTACACAGGCATGTGTGCAAGTGTGCATTGTGCAGGCATGTGCCTGTGTGTGTATGTGCACATTTGCATTGGCACATGTGTAGGTGGTGTGTCTGAGCATAGGTGTATGTGTGTGTATGGGTGCAGGCATGTGTATGTGTGCATGTGTGTGTGCCCTTTCTTATGGGGCAGGTTTACTCTTTTACTTCACTGATGACAGATAGGGATGTGAGTGCCTGCTGCCTAACACCGTGTTTTGTTCTCAGGCCCCTGGGCCGAGGCTGTGCTGTCAGGGACTCTCTGCTTCCCACACTGACTCTGATGAAAGTTTCTATGTGTGCGACACACTTCTGCAGCTTGCATTTTCACTCTTACAATTTTCATGTGTGTGGGGAGTAAATATGTCCATATACATGTATGTGGAGGACAGAAAACAGCCTCAGGTGCCAGTCTTCAGGAGACATCTAACGTGTTTTTTATTTTTATTTTATTTATTTATTTTTTTTTGAGAGGAGAGCTCATTGTTTTGGAGCTTGCTAGGCTCTTGGACCGGGGAGCCCCAGGGATTATCCTGTCTCTACCTCCCCAGTGCTGAACTACAAGGTTGTTCACACCACTATGCCCATGCTGGACTCCAAGCTCACACCACTATGCCCATGCTGGACTGCAAGCTTGCTCGCACCATTATGCCCATGCTGCACTCCAAACTCATACCATTATGCCCAGAATTTTCTATGTAGGTTCTGGTGATTGAACTTGGAATTGATGATGAGCCCAACTGAACTTGGTGATTGACCCTTCCACCTGGGAAGACGCTTAGAGGACATTCCAGACAAGCCTGCATTTGTAATGTGAGAGGGTTGTACCCCAGGCATTGCTTCATGGCTTCACTGTCACGAAGAAGCACCCTGTTCCAGTCTTGGTTCTGAAGTCACTTAAACAGGGACTCAAAGTTGCTCTCTTGGAGAGATGGGGCCACAGGTCCTACCAACACTACTGACCCTCACTCATCATAGACCTGGGTAAGTCATTCCTCAAACAAATGGCTGCCAAGGCCAAGGCTCAGATGGAGACATAGATAGATGAATTCAACCATGAAGAAATTCATTGACTGAAGGAAAGCAGAAGCAGTAGGAGATCACCATGTTAAGTGAAATAAGCCAAATTCAGAAAGATAAAAGGAGTGTGCTTTCTTTCCTAGGCAGGATCTAGACTTAAAAAAAAAAATAGCTGTTTAGGTTTCTAGTACTGGACACAATTCCCCTCCTTTCGAGCAGCCCTTAAGTCCAATTGGGGAACTATTGGTTTCCACAAAGAAACAAAAGTCTCTATCGCACCTTAACATATGTGCAATGCTAGGCAAAGCCTGGGGTGCAGTCACAGGTCATAGGAGAGGTTGGAGGGGGGAGAGGGGATGGGAAATGATGCAATGACATCTTAATTTAAAAAATAAAAACAAATCATTGCAGGATCTGGAGAAATGGCTCACAGGTCCAGAGCACTTAGCCATCGCCTGAAAGGCCTGTTCTCGGCTCCCACAGTTCCCAGCTCTGCTAACAGCCACTCACAGCCACCTGTGGCTCCAGTGCCAGGGCTAACTCCAACACTGCCTCCTGGCTTCTGTGGGCACCTGCCTCTGTGTATTCATACTCAATACATAATTAAAAATAATAAATGTAATAAATTCTTTAAAAACATAATCATTGCAAATAGTTCATCTTAATAGGAAAATATTAATAAGACAAAAATCTGTAATGTCATAAGCATGTTTGGAGTATGGAGGGAACACAGAGAGGGAAGACTAAATAGCTGACCAACTATGGGCTGAGAGCAAAACACTGCTCAGATTCCGGCATGAGTATTAGACATTGACTCAAACCTGTGATTGCTCTTAGGTGTGCTACCTGACCCATGCTGCTCACAAGCCCAACCAACCCTGAAGCAGAAAGTGGGCCTCCACTCAGACCACTCTCCTGCCTGAGATCTGCACACGCCCGCCTTCCCTCCAACTTCATGAGACCCCCCCCCACCTCAGGCAATATCCATGCAATGAACTGGTGTGGTCTTTCCTTACAGAAATAGACTCCCATCTTTGCTCCAGCCAGTCTGGGCATGTTTACAGCCGCTACCTCTCACGCTAGTTGGTTGCTCTGGCTGGTAATGCTAAGGGCTCCGCAGTCCTGTTTATGCCAGAGATCCCTCGGTCTCAGAGTTTTGTATTAAAGATAGCTTCAGACGTTATTATACGTTGCATTAAACAAATACCTGCGCACGAGCACAATGCTGTAAAAGATAGAACGTAGGCTGAGCAGACAGCCCAGCTGATGAGGGGTTTGTCATGCTACTGCAAAGGCTCACAAATGCTATTTGGGGGTATTTTCAGTTTAAAGGAGTCAGGCTCTCCAGCCAAGGTTAGGGAGGCGGGGGTGCGACCTGTGCTCGGGTGCCGTTTTGGGTAAAGATTCAGGACATAATGCAGCCTCTTCCACTGTCCACACTGGAGCTCCACTGGACGCTGCTGAGACCAGAGACAGCTGCAGCAGCTGGGCCAGCACTCACGGGGACAGCCCAGACGTGCACCATATCGACTCAGGTGTCCAGCACATCATGGGGGAGCATCTGAAACATGAATGGAAACAAAGCCAGCGGGGAAGGGGGAGGCAACACAATGCCCAGATGGCACTAGAAAAAAACAAAAACAAAAGCAAGCGGCTTGCTTGCCTGCTCTACAGCAGAGCACACGCCTGGTTTCCAGTCCCCAAATTCAAAAGGTATCAATAATCAATACCCTCAGGCTAAGCTGACCTCCGCCTCCCTCAGACTGGGGCGATTCTAAGTGTTTCTCACGGGATGGCATGTTATAAAGCAATTTCTGAATAAAGATTTACATATCAATTATAATCTTGATTAGGTAAAAAGTTTTACCTATCATTGCCAAATCCATAATTGTATGCATATGCTTAATCAAGGCAAGGTTGTGTTTAAAATCAGGGATTATTTTATTGTTGGTGGTTAAGTCTTTAAGCAGCAGCTGATGTAAGAATGACTGGAAACGTTGTTAGTAACTCCGAGTTCCTCTGGAATGGTGAGAAGGGAAACATTAAAAGGGCTGTGCGCATGGCCCTGGAGGAGCCTCTTCAGAGGTCCGAAGCCCTCAAGGAGGGCAAGCCCCTTGGCAGATATTTATTGTCACCTGGTGTCCCTGCCATTACAGGTCAGCATTTGGGAATGAATTCTAAGCAGCGAGTCAGGCCTCAATAAACAGAGGCCACCGTGAAGGGCAAAGTTCACGGGCTCTGAGATTTCCTTTTTCTCTCTCACCTCGATGCTGTGTCACGGCTGAGCTGCCCCGTGGCGCCATTCGTTCATCTCCTTCTTAGGCTGCATCGGCTGCTCTCACCCCTGCCAGGTCCCTCTGCGGGCCGCTTCCTGCCACTGCCTCCTGCTGGTCTCTCTGACTCTGGAGTTCACTGGATCCTGTGGATCTTTGCTCAGCCCTCATTGGCCCATCAGAGATCTTGCTGTGACTTTTAGTATTGGAGAGTTGTAGCCAGAAGCTTTCCTGTCCTGTCTGGTCTTGCTGGATGAGTTTCTCTCCCGCATGCTGGTCCCTGAAGCCGCTTATAAAGTAATCATTTTGAGGCTCAATATTAATTTTAATTGCTTGGCCGATGGCTCAGGCTGTTACTGGCTAGCTCCTACGTTTAAACCACCCCATATCTAGTAATTTGTGCATCACCACGTGGCTTTGTGGCATTACCCTGTCCTCTAGTACATCTTGCTGCTCAGGCAGCTCACTGGCTTCTCCCTTGACCCTGCCCTTCTTCACCTCTAGCTCTGCTTGGATTTCCCACCCAGCTATATTCTGCCCTGCCATAGGCCCAGGCAACTTTATCCATCAACCAATAAAAGAAGCACATTTGCAGCATACAGAAGGCCATCCCACATCAGAGAGTGTTATGTTAAATGGATCTCTAAGTAAGAGCAGAGATCAGGAAGTAGTTGCTGGCTGCAGACTCTGTCCCTCCTCCGCCCACTCTTGAACTTCCTGTCCAGCCCGTGAATGTTGTCATAGTTGTGTCTTCCTCAACCCCTTCTGTGGAAATGGCTTGAATTGTTTGAAGGGGCAGTGTGTCTTCCCAGGCTCCTGAGAACGGCTCTCCAACAGGGTACATATCCTGTCCAGGGGACTTAGGATCTGGGATCCTTCAAAGCACTCATTGGCTGGGTTTGTGCTCTCACTCTCCATAATTAACTTTCTTGTTTTGTTTTTAAAGGATGCACACACAGGTGTGTGTGTGTGTGCGTGTGTGTGTGTGTGTGTGTTGTGCGTGTGTGTACTCACATATGAATCCTTAGGCGTCATCCTTAGGAATGCATTTTATCCCCTATGAGACAAGGTCTCTCATTGGTCTGGGGATCACCAATCAGGTCAAGTTCGTTGGGATCCTCTGTCGCCTCCTTTCCAGCTCTAGAATCCCTATGGTGCTATGCCAGGCCTGCCATTTTGAGTGGGTCCTGGAGACCAAATCCAGGTCCTCAGGCTTGCACGGCGTGTGCTTTAACCAACTGAGCCTTCGCCTGAGCTTATTGGTCCTCTTTTCCTGTCATGGGGTCCTTTCTTGTCCCTTCCCAAACTCCAGGTGAGTCTGTCCAACTGGATGCAGCTTCTCTGCCTTCTGCACTCTCCTGCCCTTGCCTGTGGGAACAGTGTCCTTGTCTTTGCTGCTGATTCGGAATGGCCTTGGGCTGCATTGGTGGCTTTGCTATCTGTGTGTCTCTTCCTAAGACACTTCTCTATATTTCTTGCATTTAGAGACTGTCTTAGGTTCCCTGATCGCTAGTGCCTGGTTCAGACCCTGCACCTGCAATGAATCAACTGGCATTCTCAGGAGGAACTTAAGGCAATGACAAACTGGTCATGAGATATTCAGTCCAGGGTAAGGGATGGCGACGTTGCTGTTTCCCAGGACACTGTCTCTCTTGGTTTTCAGTCACTGAGGGGGTGATCCCCTTTATCTCACTCCAAACAGGATGGTCACCATCTCTGAGGCTGGGGCCAAAGTTCAGTTCAGAGGTCAGAGCTGGAGTCTTAGACTACATAGCAATAGGTATGAGCTTCCAGAAGAGCTGAGCTGTTGAGAAAGTCATTTATAACACTTTTTTCTGCCCTCATGTAATTCCCAATTTTTGTTTGTAGAATATATATATTTTTTTAAAAAAAAAAAGACTTAGTAAAATGTGATCCACATGCGGGATCATAGCAGAGCGCACTGTATTTCCTGCTTTCTGTCCTGTTGAAGTCCACATTGCTTTATTTCTTATGTCTGTACCCAGGTGAGAATCCCTAAGTTAGCCTTCCTCCCACCCAGACACCCCTCTTGCGTCTTGGTGAGAGAAGCCATGAGGAATAGTATCCCCAGCTGCTGAGAAGTTGTTCCCACCCCCAGCCCTGTACATGTCACCCGGGGAGTGATGACAGCCTCAGGAGACAGGAGGGGACACGGGGTGGGTGAGAGGTAGCGCTCTGCGATTGAGGGTCTGAGCCAACGCCACATAGAGGTTAACAGCTGGCTTCGGCAGGCAAGCACATTAACATAAATTTCCCCTCCTGTTCCATATTGAGCCTTGATTTCCTCACCTGAACAGTGGCGGTGTTCATCTACAGTTCTCAGAGTGGGGGTGGAGTCGAAAGTCTTCTCTGTGTAGGCAGTCCTGTGTAGACTTTCCCCTCAAATGATGCTTATGTTTATGTCTCATGGTCCATTTCATAGATAAAATATCCTCAGAGAGGAAAAATGACCTTGCCAGGGTCACCAGAGTGGCACACATTGCATCACAGAACACATGAACAGGGCCTGGGGCTTCAGATGGGCTTGGCTTGCAGCCACCCTCTCCTCCAGATTAACTGAACTGCCTTAGGGACTATTCGACTCACTCCTTCCACCCAGGAGCTCCCCTGAGGCTTGGGCCACAGTCTCCATTCATCTTTTCAATGATTCCATCCCTCCTGTGGCTTAGTTGAGCATCCAATCAGTATCGTGGACTGAAGTGTGGTCACAGCATGGTGCTATTGAGGGGCGGTGAGGCATTTCCGGGGGGAGGTCCCCAGTCTTTGGGAGAGGACCCCAGTCTCTGCATGCTTGCTGGGTGAGGTGAGAGATGCCTTCCACTCTACTCCTGCCCCGGTGTGCTGCCTTCACCAGCACCCTAGTGGTGAGCACTGCTCCATGTTGAATTGTGATCCTTAGTAGACTCACAGTGGAAAGTTAGGAGAAGTCTGCGAAGAGTCTCATTCTCTACAATCTTAAGGGTTCCAATTCTCTGGAACTGGAACAGGCAGAGGTTAGTGTGGAGTTGATGTGTGCTTATGAGCGTGTGAGTTGGGTACTGATTATGCTGCCCATCACCCTTGGGTGCAGGCTAGGCCTCAACCCATGGGGAGAATGAAGATTGCCCAGACTGTGTGCTGAGGAGCAATGGGACATTCAGAAAGGGGATGCCAAGTGTTCAGAGAAAGCTGTTCTCCCAGCCTGGTGAGGGTTGAGATCAAGGGTGAACATGGGTTTGTGATGTAAGAGCACAATAAGGACAAGTATAAAGATGGGTTCATGAAAGAACTGAAAATGGCATACCAGATGGGAGGGTCTGATCTGTGGTCCACGAAGATGCTAAACAAAGAGAAGCCATCCGGGAGATGAACTCAGGTAGACAG
This sequence comes from Ondatra zibethicus, assembly GCA_004026605.1. Classification (NCBI taxonomy): domain Eukaryota; kingdom Metazoa; phylum Chordata; class Mammalia; order Rodentia; family Cricetidae; genus Ondatra; species Ondatra zibethicus. Next base: position 64,246 of record PVIU01008903.1, on the reverse strand, counting down.
GTGGGCAGGTGGGTGTGCAGGTGGGTGGGCAGACAAGTGGGAAGGTGGGTGGGCAGACAGGTGGGTGGCCAGGTGAGTGGGCAGACAGTGTGCAGGTGGGTGGGCAGATGGGTGTGCAGACAGGTGGGTAAGTGGGTGGGCAGGTGGATGAGCAGACAGGTGAGCAGGTGGGTGGGCAGACAGGTGGACATGTGGGTGGGCATGTGGGTGGGCATGTGAGTGGGCAGACGGGTGGGCAAACAGGTGGGCAAGTGGGTGGGCAGGTGGATGAGCAGACAGATGAGCAAGGTGGGTGGGCAGACAGGTGGGCATGTGGGTGGGCAGACAGGTGGACAGGTGGGTGGGCAGATTACAGGTGGGCAGGTGGCTGGGCAGACAGATGGTAGGTTATGGTTATGGTTAGACAGGCAGGTGGGCAGGCAGCCTGGTTCTGTGGTAAGGATCTCAAGCTTTGGAGGAAGTCACTAAGGATGTATGGTGCAATGACTTCATTAGATTGATGTTTATGAAGCTGAGGTTCTGGTTAGAGGATACCATGGGTGGAAAAAGGTAGACTCAGGCCAAGGGAGTCAGTAGGGTTCCTGCACAGATGAGTGGATGATGCCGGGTGGGCGTAGTGGGCCAGCACACAGGTGCAAAAGGAAGGGAAGAAGACATGCTGACGGTGCTCTCAGCAGGATAAATCCCATAGCTTATGATGCTGTGGGAGGAAGTAGTCGTGAAAGTGAGAGAAAGCACTAGGTGGTGTCTACAGGTAAATTTAAAAACACCCAAAAGAGGCCAACGGCTAGTATTTTTAATTTTTGTAGACATTGGAAGGAGGAAACATTGGGGGTTAGCTTTGTAACTGTTGGAATATTGTCTGAGAACTTCTAAATGATGATTGTGTCCTCAAAGAAAGCACACACACACACACACACACACACACACACACACACACATATGGACACACCCACCCTGTCTCTCTTCACCCTCACAGCTCTGCTTGCATCCGTGAGGAAGGCTCGAGTCCCAGAGCCATGAGTATGGGCACAAACAACTGTGGCTCCAGCCCCCGAGCCCCAGTGTATGTGTCGGAGGGGCTGAGACACTGGGGATGCTGGCAATGGCACAGACACGTTAATAGAAGCTACCTGAATAAAGGAGCTGTCAGTGCAGAGGGATTACAGTGCCTGGATGGGATTTCAATCCTGTTACTTGGGAATTCACCTTTACATGAATTGAAAATCCTGTGTCAGAAAAAAGGCTTCAAAATTCTCTAGAGATGAAAGTTACTAAATCCACCTACATCTGCATGTGACAATTTGGGGATCCTGAATGTCACTCATCCTAAGATACTTTTTCATTGTAGTAAAGGAAAATCCTACTGATTTGGGGTCTCCGGGTGAGTTCCACCAGGTGAAGTCCACGTCAGCAGTGTTCTCTCCAGGTGTAGGGCTTGGATGTCTACTCCAGGCAGCATTTCCCACAATGCCACTGTACACCCATTTTAAAGGCAAATGATAGAACTAACAAATTACTACACAGCTTTGAATTTAAGAACAGAACTTATGGTCGAGAAATGGCTATTTTTGTGTGTGTTTTGTATGTGTCTTTTTGTGTGTGTTTGTTGTGTGTGTGTTTGTATGTTTGTTGTGTGTGTTTTTTGATGGTACCAAGGCATGAACTTGTGACTTGGCACATACCAGGCAAGCACTAAATGAAATACAAAACCCTCCTCCTAGGCTTTTTTGGTTTTGATTTTGAGATGGGGTCTCTTAAAGTTGCCCAGGCTAGTCCTGAACTCACTCTGTAGAGCATGCAGGCCTTGAACATATGATTCTCCTGCCTCAAGTACCCGGAGTAGCTGGGATTACAAGCCTGAGCCCCCAGGATCAGCTCCTAGGAGATTTTTTAACATAGGTTGTGAGTTGGGTGTAGTAGCATACCTGCAATTCCAGGACATAGGAGCTAGTAGCAGGAGAATCAGAATTTCAAGGTCACCCTCAGCTATGTGGAAGCAGGCTATGCTGAGCTATATAATCCACTGTTTCAATTAATTAATTAGTCCATCAACTAACCAACTAATCAAATAAGTTGTCAGTCACCAATATACCCGCCTCTAAAAATACATATTATTGGTTCAGAATTCTTAAAGGCTTCTGAGTTTAAACTAAGCCTTTTCTGCCTCTACACTTTGATAAATTTTATCCCATGGTCTATAGGTAAATAAAAGTGGGTGCAGGAGATGAGCTGCCCATTTATAATTCATTACTGGCACCACCAAACATTAATGCCTAGAGAAAACAAATTATTGGTCCCTCCTGCCAGAGCCAAGGAATATGATCAATATTTCATTCCACGGCACTCTTCAGACATTTGAATAGCTCATGTGTCCTATTTATGCCAGTTAAAATGAATTCAACCTATCAGGGCCAAATGCATTCTTAATGGCTCTCTTTACCTTGCAGGGAAGTGCAACCACAGCCTGCCTCCCTCCCTCCCTTCCAAACCCTTCTTCCGTGATGCACTGTCCATGAACTCTTATGGGGCAAGTGACCTTTTCTTACTAAACACAAAGGCCTGCATGTTAAACAATGGATGCTTTCAGAGTCCCTCGATGGTCAGTGTGGCCGGAAGTGGAATGCACACATTCTTACTTAGTTTTACTTTGACTTTTTTGCCTTGTCTTGCTGATACAGTGTTCTCAGATTCAAGGCCCAAGGGAACTCTGTTCTCGGTCTGTGTTTCTGGCACATTTTGGCAATTCTTGCAATTTATGGTGATCTTGCCTGTTGTGATCGTGATCTGAGATTCTATCGCCTTCATGGGTTTGAGATACCACAAACTACATGTGAACTTGCAAATGCTATCTGAGTTCTGATCACTCTGCACACCAGCCGTACCTTGATCGTTCCCTTCTCTGGCTGCACCACTATGTAGCACAAGGATACTGAAATCTGGCGAGTTAATCTCCTGGTGGTGGTCTTTACGTGCTAGGTAAAAGGACTCACAACTTCCATTTTGACCCAAAGCTGGAAATGATTCTTCTTACTAAGGAAAGTATTCCACAGATGAGCTAAAACAAAACCGAGACCTCTCCTCTGCTAGCCTAATGAACAGAGAAGGTTCTGGAAAGAGATGCAAGACAGTGAACAGAGAATGATGAGAGAGGTAGCCATTGCTGATGTGCAGAAAACCTCAATGTTGCATAGAGCAAACATTCCCTCCCTCCACAGCCTCACTCCCAAGCTAGGAGTGGGGGTGTGCACTGATGAGGCAGGTGTGCAACAGATCCTGGCTCCTGAGCCCAGCCTGTGGTCAACCAGACCAGGTCTAATTTGTAAATTCCAGGCCAGGGGAAGACGCTGTCTCACAGAAAGAAAGAAGAGACCTGAAGAAGGGCACGTGAGGTCGACTTCTGGCCTCCATGTACACATGCATGTATGTGCACCCCCACCACACAAACACGCATATAGAAAGATTCATCACACACCCGTTGATCCGGTGAAGGCTAAGAGAGATGAGATGAATGGTCCTGTAGATGAATGGTCAAAACCCAGCAGAGGTTGTCTCATGGGACTTAAGGGAAAATGGGTCCCTATACCACAGGGATACTGGTGAAACAGCAAGTGCCAGTAGAGGAGCCACATGTAGTGGGTTTCTCAAAGGTCTCACTAAAATTGTTGCTGTCAGTGCTACAGTCATTAGCAGATCTTCCATGGAGAGGAAGTAACGTCCCATTGGACAAAGACGTCACCCAGTGTCATGGATAGGAAGGAAAAGACAGTGTCTAGTTTTGAGTCTTCAAAGCACAGGCCAGCTCTCTTGTTAGAGGTTGGTGCCATTGGGGGATTTAGTTTAAAGCCCATGCTCTTTGCTGTTTCCAAAGTCCCAGAGGCCCTTGAGGACAATAGGACTCCACTCAGCCTGTGCTGTCAGTGGGCAAGGAGGCCAGGTGAGAGTATATCTGTTTGGCATAGCTTTACCCTGGTGTTGAGCTCTACCGCTCAGGGGCAGAAAAGATTCATTTCTCAGCGTCAGCATTCATTAGCAATGTACCTGATCGCACCGGATCTCGGCGGAAATGCACAAGGAGAGTGCCTGCCTGCCTCTTCTGCAGTCATCCTACCTGCTTCCTGGGGCATGCAAGTGAACTACTCCCTGTAGGACTATACTCACGGTGTCATAGGTGATGTCACAGGTGGTGGTTCTGCACAGAAAAACTTCCCAAGAAGGATTTCCTGCCCTAGACACCACTGAGACACCTGTGATCCCAGGGAGGAGGTTGAAACACCAAGATGAACAACAGTTTGGAAGAAGCAGGTGATAAGAGCCAGAGCTAGAGGTGGTGCCTGAGCTGCCTGATTCACTGAATTCCTGTGGCAGAACTTGAGCAGAGTGGGACCACTCTTGCAGAGAGAGGGGCAGAGAGTTATGTCCTCCATGGTTCTATAAGATGGAATCTGTCCCTAGAGAAGGTCTGAGGACACCATCAGATGACAATATAGGGTCATTGCTTTCCACAGAGAATTCTGAGAAGTTGATTGGCAAAGCAATGTCATTGTCTTTAGACAGTAAGATTGCCAAAGCTACCCCCGCCTTCAGGAATGCCTTTCTATAAGTCAGCAGACATATCAGCAGTGAGGTAAGACCTTCCTCATCTATGACGTTATGGAATAATCTATCTAAGGCAGAATCGTACTGGTTACCTACAGACAACATTAAATTCCATTCTTGGAGCTGCTTAGCTGCCCAGTTGTTCCATGAGCTGAAGCGAAGATCGTTCTAGAATTATCAGCTATGGATTTGTGAGCTTTAGCACTTGATTACAACAATTATGACTCTTTCAAAATGTTGTGTGTAACAACGGCTTTCTTAACCTTCACCCTGTTTCTCTTTGGAGGACTCTGGGACCCCACTAACATCTCAGTTCAGCACCCCTTGAATTGCAATCCCCCAGACCCCTGAATAAGGCCCTTTGCGTTTCCAAGAGGATGCTGATCTTTGATGGACACAGTACAAAGACGATAGCTAACGGAAGCCCCAAGCACCATTGGCCCTGTCCACAATAAAGCCTTTAGAATGAAAGTGCAGTTTTGGGCAGTGCCTTTGCATGTTTAGTAGACATCAGTACAGTGGAAGCATAGCTGTCATGCAACAGACGCCTTGTTGTCTCACACAGGGATAGCTGCATCTTGTTGTGGGGTCTTGCTTTAGAATGGAAGGCAGTCCTTCCCCGTGAAGTAGGTGAAGTAATGTCTCTTGCAGAAGCGGCAGGAGGAGGGGCGAGGAGGTGACAGGCAAAGCTCCTCCCTCCCTCCACGTTGGATGGAGCAGGCATCAGTACATCCATCCCTCAGAATCCTTCTGGTTTGTGCAAACCCCACTTAGATGCCTCTCAGTATGAGCTCTTCTCTGGAGTTTTCTGTCTGATGGGACGGATGAGAGCCCGATTCTTTTCTCATGCTCCTGCCTGTTCCTGTGATGAGTGCCTGAGAGTAGAATTTCAAGATTTCAGAACTGTGTGTACAGATCTCAGAAATGCAGCAATGTATTAATGCATTCCCCCACCACTAATGGAAAACGGACTCACTGAAGCAGGTGGAAAATGGAGGAGTGTCTGCTGTAAGGGAGACTTTCTTATTTTCTTCCCTGCTATAAACATACATTTAAAAGGCCCTGATGTTTTATCTGCTTACACCCGAGAGAGACTTTATTCCTCACTAATGGTGGGAGATTAAGGCAGTGCTCTCTCGTCATTGTTCTGGGTGCTCCCTTATTTATCTTGAAGGCTGATTATACTTTGTCAATAGAAAGAGGTGGCTTGGCAGATAAGGTTTAAAACTGTGGCATGTCTTGCTCAAAATGAACCTCACCTTTCCTCTGGAAAATGTCTTAAAGGCAGCTATTTTAAAGATGAAGGAGACATGCAATATTTCTTTAAGCACGAAAATCAAAGCGTGATAACAACCATGGTTCCTTAATAGTGTGTCTGGGAAAAGCTCAGACCACCAGAGCCTGATCTGCAAGAGCCCTGGATATTGTGCAAAGTGGGTGGTTAGTGGCTGCAGGTTGTATGTAGCAGACAGACTAATGATGCTATGTTATATGTAGCAGACAGACTAATGATGCTATGTTATATGTAGCAGATAGACTAATGATGCTATGTTATATGTAGCAGACAGACTAATGATGCTATGTTATATGTAGCAGACAGACTAATGATGCTATGTTATATGTAGCAGACAGACTAATGATGCTATGTTATATGTAGCAGACAGACTAATGATGCTATGTTATATGTAGCAGACAGACCTAATGATGCTATGCTGTGTTGGAAGCAAATCTTGGCTACCTGTGAAGCTGCAAGCAATTTACTGGGGCTTCAGGGAGGTGGGTGGGGCTGCTGTGTAAAGTCTAGAAAAGAGTAGACATCCCTTTGACCAGGCAGCCTTCCACATCAATGTCACCAGCATGTTTACATACTGGTGTTGTTTTATACGTCACAGTCAAGGGTGGCTGCACCCTGGAGGGTTTCTGGAACATTCGTCAGTGGCATCTCACTGTCTAAGATCCGACGTTATCAGCCTCTAATTGATCTTATTATCCTTGGGCATTTTATAAGTGTATATGTTGATCTTTTCCACCCCAACTCTCCACGTTCCCTGCAACCTTCTCAACATGCTCCCCTCCCTCCTTCGCTTGACCAGTTTGTGCTGCCTGCTGGAAAGTTGTCAGAGCTTACTGGTGTGATTTTATTTGGATCTTGTACATATATTGTACAGATAACTGTAGCTGCAGGGAGTTCAGGGGAGCAATGGCTGTGTTGTGTATCCTTTGAACCTCCACTTCTGTGATGTTGCTTGACCGTTGGCAGGAGTTTGTACCGATGTCCCATTTATGACTGACTTCTCTATTCTCATCCTTAGTTTTTTTAATTGGTAAGTGCTGGGCAGCATTGGGTGTCCCCTCTGGAATGGGACCCTGAGCCAGCATGGCTCTTGGTTCAAAGGGCACACACACAAGGCCTTTCTACCACCGTCCTGTCTTAGTAGGGTTTCTGTTGCTCAGATGAAGATCATGGCCAAAGCAGCTTGGGAATGAAAGACTGTATTTCAGGCTCTAGTTCCATATCACAGTCCACCAAAGAGGGAAGGCGGGGCAAGGACTCAAGCTGGAAGGAGCCTGGCGGAAGGAGCTGAAGGAGAGGTGGTGGTGGAGTGTGCCTACTGGCCTTCACCTCTTGCTTGCTTTCTTATAGCGCCCAGGACCACTAGCCCAGGAATGGCACTGTCTTCAGTGAGCTGGGCTCTGGCACATCATCAAGCAAGACAATGTGCCATCATCTTGCCCACAGGCCAATCTGGAGGGGACATTGTCTCCACTGAGATTTCCTTTTCTAAAATGAGTCTAGCTTGGGTTGACTTGACATAAAACTAGGCACCACGTACCCAGAGTGCCATGGATTGCTCTGGAGAAGGGCTGGGTCCCATCAACACATAAGACAGAGATAGGGTGCCCCTCTACCAGCCCATTACAGACTTGTGCATCGAACGTGCCACCACCCTCTTCCTGCTGCAGTAAGGAATTCCTCTGATGAAGGCTGAGCACAACACTAATTTACGGATATAAATATTGGTATTTAGAATGGCCCGAGTTTTGAAAGAAAATTGGTGCCTGGCGCTGAAGCCAGTGCGATCCAGACAACTGCATTCTGAGTCTGAATGGGTGGCTGATGCTGAAGGCTGGAAAGCACAGGGCGCCACGAACCAGCTTCCTTCTGCCACACACACACGCCATCTGGGAAATGTTTTACCAGGACAGTCTCGTGTGCCTTGAGGCTTCTGCTCTAATGTTTCCTGAGCTTCTTGTATCCTTCGCAACAGAGCAATTGTCCTCTCCCAAGTGATGCTGGTTTTCAGCCTTGCCCATGCCTCCCTCCTAGCACCAGCAAGACTGTGCCTGGTGTTTCAGAACTGCTGCAGCCTCCCAGTCTTGAGCAACACAGAGGCCATGCTATCTGCTTTAGTCACAGTAGCAAATTTGCCACAGCATCTTCGATCACTCTCCATCTATCATTTCTGGATTGGCCATCCATGCATGATGGAACGTCCTCAATTTGGGGGGCTACATATGATGTGAGCCCTAGGCTGTGTTGCTAGAGGCTACAGTTGCCTCCCTTAGTGTCTCCACTCAGCTTGATTCTCATTCATATCAAAGCCAGGAGAGATTGTAGGTAATCTGAAGGTCACCATGGGCATCCACAGTGGAAGCTAGATCCTCACTAACTGCCAGACAAGTCTATGTTAGGTTGCAGAGGTGATGTGAAGGAGAACTACCCAGTCCTTCAGAATGAGGAGGGGCTCAGAGGCCAGAGCAGATGGGCAGAGAATGCTGGGACACTCCCCGGAAGTCGCCTGTGCTTTCCAAGGTGAGTCACGGAGGATCCTTCTGACAAACTGCTCCCCTACTTCTCTTCTGCCTGCCTGCCCTTGCTCTCATCTTGGGAGTACTGCCTTGGGAGAGACACAAGGGAGAAAGGCCTCAGGGGTGCCAGCTCTGCTCCCTGCACAGTGCTCCTCCAGTGCAGGTCTTGTGCAGCCACGCTCTTGATACTGCAGGGCTGGTGTCTGCAGTCTCCATCAATGACTTTCTAGCTTTCTGCCTAGATTCAAATGATGTTGTCCATGGAGGATTCCCTCAGGCGGGGTCTAAAAGTGTGCTTGAAGTAATGATTCTGGACAAGCCTATAACCCCAGATGACAGCGCTGTGTCAGCCAATGGATGAAGCATAGGTCTGTGGAACACAATAGAGAGGCAAGCAATGGGCCTCCAGCAACATGTCTTGACTGATTTTTGACATACTCATAAAAACAATTTCCTGGAGCTAAGATGGTGTTCTGAGAGTGAGCCAATGGGTAGACAAGGGTGAACCTAAGCAATGTGCCCCTTAGATAAAACTTGTCAAATGGACCAAAGACTTAAGAGCAAAATATAATGTTCCAAACTTTATTAAAAAGTAAACAGAGGAAACTTATCAAGATCTGGGGGAAGCATGGAATTCTTAAATTGGCACCGAAAGTATGATCCTTAAGATGTTAAAAAACCACCTGATAGCACACCCCGTGTCTTGAAAGTCCCATGAAAAGGACAGGGAAGACAGAAGAGTGAGAGAGAACATTTGCAAAGTGCATACCAGACAGAGAGCCAGGGTCTAGAATATATGAAGACCTCTTTGAACTCAGTGCAAGAAATAATTGCACAATGGGAAGAGTGCGTTTCAGCTACTGAGTCTGAAAAGCCAGCTGTGCACATGGGAAGAGGCTCAACCCCATTAGCCAGCAAGAAGTGTGAAGACACAGCCATGCTCAGCTGTCCGTGAGACATGGTGGCGAGGCTTCTGGGACTGAGTCCTCCGTGCATCTGATGGCAACATGACATGAGACACTCCAGAAAACAGCTAGGCGGCCTCCTGTGACTGTCTACACAGTCACCACGTGATCCGGAAAGGTCGCTCAGACACTTCTCCCAGAGAAACGAAATCTTATATTTGCACAAAACCCGTGTATGAATATTCATAGAGGCATTACTTGTAATGGCTCCAAAATGGAGAAAAAACCCACATGTCTTTCAATGATCAAATGCTTAAATAAATTGAGAGACATATGCAGGATGGAATACAGCTCAGCAATAAATGACATCGCTCTTTGATATATTTAATCAGGTGTGGGAAATCTCTAGAGAGTTAAGCACTGGGAAAGAACCCCAAGTCTGCAGTTTATAACCTGATGATTTTATTTGTAGATGAGTGATTGCCAAGCTTCACTTGTCAACTTATCTGGACGGAGCATCTGAAAACATTTTGGAGAAATTCAAGTACAGGGGGAAGACTTGAAATGTGGGTGCCACCATCCCCTGAGCTGGGGAGACCCATGGAGTAAGTGTGGGATACTAAGCACTTGGCTGTCAGAAGAGCACCTGTGGGTCATTTGGCAACTAGGCCAGCAGAGAAGAATCGAGGCGTTTTGAAAGTTTATAGGCTTTCCTTGACTACAATGACATCTACACTTTTGGTTATGACCTGGAAGACTGGCTTTAGCTTTCCCTTGGGAGGTGGGAGGGCTGGCTTCCTTGTGTACTGAGAAGGGGAGTGGCTCTCCTGCACACAGTGTTTCTTTTTTTTCAACATGACTCCATCAGCGAGGTTTTCTCCTATCTATGAGCAAAAAAGCTGAGGCAGAGAGCACAAACTTAGAGCTAATCTCATCATAAGAAACAAAGGTCACCCCCCCCAGAGCAAACACAGCTTTATTACTTCTGACGGGGTCTACCCTGAACCTTAAATTAGTTCCTGGGAAAGAGAAGCTGCCTGTTCCTCCTCACTTAAACCAACAGCGGCGCTCTCCAAAGAGAGTCTGCTCTCCACCGAATTCTGGTATTTCAATAAATTCCAATGTGCTGCTATAGTAACTGTCTTAGCTATGATTAATGTCGGAACATTAGGAGAGCATGTTATTATTATTCTAAATTAGGTTTTGCTTGAATTAATTTTTATGCATGGTTACTAAGATGTAAAAGACTTTCTGAATTGCAAATTGTAACATCCCTGCTTTGGGGGTGAGATTGGGAACACAAGAGCCCTCCTGCTGGAAGGATTTCCAGTTAGAGTATTTGCCTAAGGGCCAACATATTATTTAGTCAGTAGCCTGCTAAGAAAATGCAGCTTGACACCCATGGATCCTTTAGTTAAAGGCTCTTTCATCAGTACCTGAACCTACTTTGTGGAGAAACAACAATAGATATCAATATGGTATCGTGTTCATCGTGTGGAAAAGGCGAAGAGTCAGACTCCCCAGTGGAGCCCACCCATGTGACTTTTTCTCTTTTGAAATCTTTATACCAAAATGATGGGACTCATAAAAGAGAAGCTGGAAGTCATGGTGGAATGCTTCCTGAGCACTTAGGAGACATTCTAGTCTGCTTTCTGCTGCCGTCATAAAGACCAACCAAAAGTCACTTGGGGAGGAGAGCGTTTATGTCATCTTACAACTTCCAGATCCCATCCAATCACTTAGAGAGTTCAGGCAAGGGCTCAGGGCAGGACTCTGGATGCAGGCCCGAAAGCAGAGACCATGGAGGGGCGGTGAAGACTGGCTCGCTCATCATAGCTTAGACTGCTCAGCCTATGGTGAGTGGGTCATAGAAACATGAACTGTGGCTTTGAGTGATGTTGCAGAGACAGGAGAGAATTCGCTGACTGTTGTGTGGCACGAAAGGGTTTTCTGATGTAGTGAAAGAGAAGGTTATTGGGAATACCAAACCCCAGGTTCTCAGTTCTGGTTAATCAGTTGAGTTAGGTAGTTAGACAGGGAACCATGGAAGGTGGGGAGGCCCAGGTCAGGAGTAGGCCCTGTGGAGGGGAGGGTTATTAATACAGTCTGAGTAACGCCAGGAAGTGGAGGCTTAGCTATCACTGAACTGAACCTTGAATTTTGTAGAACCCTAGCGTGGTGGTAAGCTTTACTTTATCACCTAGGAGACCCTCAATGGTGGATTGTCTATGTCACGTTGGCTTGTGTGCATGACTGTGGAGGATTGTCTTGGTTGCCTAAATTGGTACGAGAAGACCCACCCTAAGTGTCGAAGGCCCCATTTCATGGGATGGTCCCTGAACTGTGCAAAAGAGGAGAAAGCGAGCTGAGTACCAGAAAGTCTGTGCGTGCTCATCGCTCCCTGCTCTGGACTATGATAAGAGAGGACTAACTGCTTCAAGTTCCTGCCATTTTTTCCACGGTGATGGAGCGTTCGTTACCTAGCACTATGAAGGAAAATGAAGCCACTCTCCCCTAAGTGGCTTTTGGTTAGTGTGTTTTATCACGGCAACAGAAATGTGGCTAGGATGCTGGGGGAGGGCTTTGGAATAACAGTGGCAGACACACAGCTAGCATCCCTGCTTCTGGCTTCTCAGAGGAGTTTTGTCTAAGAAACCACACAGCACATGGGTGTGGAGCTAGGTATGGACACTTCTCAGCCTACACAGGCTATCGTGCTAGGAACTCAGGTGTTTTTATTCTGCTTGAGAAAGTTGAGCAACTGTGGCAGTGTGCAGGACCTGCGCAGAGGCCCCTCTGCCCACCTTCTGCCTGGCAACCTCCTTGACGGCGGGGCAAGCACCAGGTGCTTGCTATTTTGGAAAATATATTCAGACATTTTTTTGTGCTTTCTCACTTTCGTGTCTTTTGGGTAAACACCGAGGTTTTCAGAACCTGAGGGTAAGAACATCTTTAATTTTATGAGAAACTCCCAGGTAATTTTCTCTTTGAAAAAGAATGACGGAGTAGGGGAAATAGAAGCTCGGGTACTTTGCGGCTTCGCTCCAGTATTTATTAGTTCTGGTTCCCTCTTTCCTGTAGATCAAGGCTCTTATTTGTTATCATTGCTCTGCAGCCCAAGGCGCTTTCCTCGTGTCCCTACCTCTGTAATTAGCTGGCAATAAATTGTCTCGGCTTTTATCTGGTTGAAAATATCATCACTTAATGCTCCTCTTGAAAGGTCTTTAGACCAGGTGTAGAATTCTGGATTGATTTCTTTTCCTCCAGTAGAGGAGAAATCATTGAATTGTCTTCAAGGGTCTTCTGTTCCTGAGCGGGATTTATGTTATTGTGCTCCTTTCAAATTCAGTTTGTTTGTCTGCCTTATCATTCAGGGACCATCGTCTGTTAAGCTCCGTGTTTTCCGGTATCCCCACCCCCCGGGTGGGCTGCAGGAGGTGGTTTCCCCACCCTCCATATCTAGAGTTCAGGTGGGGTTGCATATAGATAAATGCACTATAAATCAAAGATGTTATGAGTTGAAAATGGGCTTTAGTAACTTAAGCAGCTAAGCGCCATAGCCTGGCAGCACAGCCCTGAGAGATTATTTACCCTCTTGATCAAAACAAGCTTCATGATTCTGTTTTTACGGGCTAGACAGTGTTTTCCCAACCATCATAAAGAAGAAAAATCTCAAGTCATCCCACAGTACGGCCAGCAGGACTAGCTCCCCTCACCCTCTGTTCCCCAACACCTCCAGTCTGCATGCCATGCCAACTTTCCCTAGCCCCCTAAAGGTCTCTGAGGGATAACTTGGCCAAGAACTTGCAGATAGTCTCTGCCGTGCCTGGGGATTGGTCTTCTGAGGAGCTGTCTCTCGCCTGATGTTCTGTCCATTGGAACAGAACTGATAGACCGAATATACATAATCCACACACACACACTTTTCAGAATAAGAACCTTGAATCTAATTCCCTTTGTTTAGAATTTTTTTTCTGACCATTATCCATAACAACTTGTAACCAACATTCTAAACAAAAACATTCATAATTCATTTTTTTGGAAACATGGGCATAGTTTTCTAGGCTACTTCCTGCTGATTGGGGGTGCTGATACTCTTATGGGGACCCGAAGAAAATGTAGGGTTATGGTAAAGTCCTGGAGTATTGTGTGATGCTGAATCACATCAACCAGCAGTCTTGAAGCTGTTCTGGGTATAGAACTCAGAGGAACCTACAACAGAGGTGCTCTGAAACGTTGGATGGGCCATTCACTCCTATTGGAGATTTTTCAGGGGGTTCTTCTTTGATCAAACCTTATTTTTCTTAGCTCAGAATGAATCCACAGCCTCTCACCTCCTGTGAAAACAGAAGTAAAGCTTCTCCAAAGTAACCTTTTGAGTTAAATTTTGAAGTCAAGGCATTTTCAAAATACATAGGTTGAATTAATCCAGTAGCATTTATAATCAAATGTATCTTAGCAGCTGTTGCTTTTTCCTCAACAGTCAAACAATTCAAAGACAACTCAATAACATACAGTATCCAGACTCTCTGTGTATTTTCTATCTTTACATCGAAGCTAAATTTACAGGGCAGATGGGAGCTGGGAGCACTAGTTTTTCTCCTGAACCCAGGTAGCTAGATTTGGGTCCCACTCTGGTCTATGCCTGTGGCTACAAAGCCTCAAGCAAATGACTACTTTCGTGAATTTGGACCCCAAATGTTGGGAGCCAAAATGTAGCACCAATAATAAAAATTCAGAGACAAATATTGGGGTTCGACCTGAAGACAAGAAAAGCAAAAGAAACAGCCACTGACTCTTACCTCTGCCTCAGCCTGAAATGGCGATCCTGCCTCCAGGATCCTTCAGAATGAGACTGAAACTCAGAGCTGTCTCCTCTGTTTTATAATTCTCTCTAGTTCTGGGATTGAAGGTGTTCACCACTACCATCTGGTTTCTATGGCAAGTTAGTATGGCTACTGGAATTAAAGGTGTGTGTTATTGCTGCCTGGTCTGTAAGGCTGGTCAATGTGACTGTTTTACCTTTCTGATCTTTAGGCAAGCTGTAATTATTAAAATGCAAATGAAATGCCACTTCACATATATGAACGTGTATATACACATGTATGTGTGTGTGTGTGTGATGGTTTGAAAGGATAATGGCCCTCAAAGGGAGTGACACTATTGTAGCCTTGTTGGAGGAACTGTGTCACTGTGGGGGTGGGCTTTGAGGTATCCTTTTCTCAAGCTATACCCAATGAGACAGTTCACTTCCTGTGGCCTGTGGATCAAGATGTAGAATTCTCAGCTCCTTTTCCAGCATCATGTCTGCCTATATGCCTCCATGTTCCATCACGATGATAATAGTCTGAACCTCTGAACTGTAAGGGAGTCACCCAACTAAATGATTTTCTTTGTAAGAGCTGCCCTAATAGACATGGTGTCTCTTCACAGCAATGGAAACCCTAAGACAGTGTATATGAATATATATGTGTGTGTGTGTACATATGTATATATGTGTGTCTATATGCGTATGCATGCTTAATGGTATAAATATATATGTATATAGTCTCAAAAAAATCCTCATACAGATTCGTTCAGGTTTCATTAGTGTCTGTTCAGGTAAATGTGGCCAGTGGTCATAGCTTGCTGGACTGGAGTTCAAGATGCAGTACAAGCGCGATGAACAGCCTATTTAGAAAACAAAGCATCCATCAATAGCAATGTGCACATGTCTGTAAGAACACAGAGTAGACTCATGCAGACTCATACACATATACATATCATGCACATCCACACATAACACACCAATCATACACAACACACATTACACACAAAACACTCATACATACACATATATCATGCACATATATATCATACAAACACACAACATATGCACATACCTAAAAAGGTGTACCTTAGTAGAGATGATGCCAGTGCCCAGGAAAGGGATGTCTGAGTAGCACAGAAGAGCATGAGCTATCCATGGTCGTTGTTGCAATACTCTGGGCACCGTGGACATGTCAAGTTTTCTTGTACCCTTAAAGCTATACTCGACCATGAACTCAGCCAGCCCAGGAGACTTTCGATTGCTAGAGGACAGAGCCAGGCAGTGTTGGCAGGGGGAAGTTATATAAAGTTAAAATAAATACTCCAGTCAGTCAATGAGAAAATCACACACTTAGCATCTTTAGGTCTGGCCTTTTGAAGGTGTACATGCAGACGTTCCTGATGGAAGCGGCATGCCCTGTGTGGACAACTCTGTCTTCTTCACTCCTGAACAGGCCACATGCACACCAATGAGTCTTACCCTCTGAGCGGCACGGGCCACATGCACGCGCATGAATCTTTCCCTCCGAGCAGTCTTGAATGCCCCCTTCCCACCCTTGCACTGTGGCCGTCACATATGCTCAGGAATGTTACGATTTTCCTCTTGACTCTATGAGCCCAGTGATGGTCTGTGATGTTAATGGCTCCCTTGCTCAAACACCGAATAGGTACTTTATTCTCACTGCAGGAACAATCAACTGTTTGAATAAAGGTCTAAAGGTGAGGATTGGGCCACAATTACACTTCCTGAGCTCTGCGTATGAGGCTTGACACTCCAGCGCTCGTGCGATGGTCTCCCGATTTCGCTTAGAGGCCAGTTCCTGACCCTCATTAGCTGGTCAAAGGGGAGTATTGTAGCTACTCCTCGTATTTACTGCTGAAGGCCCTTGACCCACTCTGCCCCCCTTTCAGAGGGGTCTGCCAGCTAGAGACAGGTGGCTCTCGCCCTCAGAGGGCAGCGGTTATTTTATGTTTTTGAGCATGTGTTTCTCCAAAATAGAACAATTTGGCACATATACATGTCACATCTGAGGTAGGAAAAGTGAGGTGCCTGTGTTTTATAAGTTGGCAGCCTTACTCCAGTCCTTCCTCTGAGACGGTATCTTGCTTTGTGTGCGTTGTGCGCCGGCACATGCTTGTGCTTTTCTGGTGTGTTAAATGCATTGGTATTTAGTTTCAGAGCTCAGGGTCTCATAGGGCTTTGCCTCCAGGAGGTGCAGGCACTCATGATGGGCGGCAAAGACTGCAAACATCTGGTTTTAATTTTGGATGTTGGGTCTCTATTCTGCCTTTTTGTCTTAACTTCCAAAGGCTCTCAGTCTGGGAAGTAGAGTTGGACTCCTCTGCTCTTGCCTTACCTGTGACTGTAGGTTAATTGCTTTTGGTTATCTGCTGAATGATTTATTAGGTGGACAACCTGCCATAGTCTATGTTTTATGAATATATTAAAAATATTTTACGTTTGGATGGATTTTTAAGTGTGTTGTGTGCATGTGTGCACTGGGTGTGGGTTGAAAGTGTAGTCTATAGCCAGCAATCATTGGAAATATTTTATATTTGAATGAGGCTTGTGTGAAGTATTCGTGTGTGTGTGTGTGTGTGTGTGTGTGTGTGTGTGTGTGTAGTTTGTGTCCATATCCTGTAATAACTAATCCGTTGCCAACAGACAAGAAAGCACTTATAAAATTGGGGTTGGGAACATCTATTTCTTTTTTCATTTTTCTAAACTCAACATCCTTTTTTATTCCCTCTCTATTTATAGTGTTTTCTTATCAAGCTAGCTCTAGTATGTCCTCAGGGCAGTTTTGTCACTTTGAAAAGATATATTAAAATGAGTGATTTTGGCAGCACATAATCTATGGCTTATGTGTTAATTATGTTTGCGTTCTTCAGTATGTATTACATTGAATGCTGGGTGGGATCCCTAGTGACCAGTCCCTAGTAACTTCATCCCTGAAGACAGATTTAGAGACTGGATATTTCCTCTGGTTTCCTAAGTGACATGCTGTGGATGTTAGCATTTCTCAGAGATGACAGGCAGAGACAGCTAATGGCTCTTTAATACGCAATGAAAACTACAGCCCTCACCCAACGGCATCTATGGCATCTATTGAATTTTCTTTATCACTTTCGGCCCTGGAAGCAGAGTGCTGATGTACTAATGGAGAAGATCTCGGGGTGCAGAAATAACCCCATATTACAGTTTAAAAGACCCAAGTTGAGAAGAGCAGGTTCCCACAGAATATAAACCTGACAGCTAGGAACACCCCCTCCCCCAGCCTGGCTTTATAACTTGAAAAAGTGTACAAATGACAATAGCCAGCTTGCAGGAAAAAAATGGGTTACAGCTAACGGAGGAGCAGGAGCTGTGACAGGAGCGGAGACAGACACGGTGTGGCTTGGC
The DNA here is from genome assembly GCA_004026605.1 of Ondatra zibethicus. Lineage (NCBI taxonomy): Eukaryota > Metazoa > Chordata > Mammalia > Rodentia > Cricetidae > Ondatra > Ondatra zibethicus. The sequence goes on along the minus strand of PVIU01008903.1, from coordinate 46,720 downwards.
CGCCTACTCTTCTTTTCTCTCCCAGGACCGAGTCTAGGATTTCTCTAGTTGTCAATTTGCACTGCAGATGTGGGCATTGAAACCCTAAAGACAAACTCCATCACCCTGGTCCCAGAGCCAGCTGGGGAGTGTGGGTGGGGACATCTCCCCTAGCTGGGGAGTGTGGGTGGGGAGGTCTCTCCCACTCCTTGCTTCCCCTTTCTTTTCCTTCTTTTATCCTCCCTTCTCCTAATTTTTATCTGACTCCTCCTTCTCCCTTCCCTTATTGCTATTGCTCCTCCCCTTTCTCCTCCTTTTTTCTTTTTGTTCCCCTTCCTCTCCTTCCATTATCCCCTTTTTCTTTTTCATCTTTCCCTCTTCCTATCCCTCTTCACTCACTTTTATCCCTTTCCCTGCCCCTGCCCTCTTCTTCCTCCTCCTCTTCTTCCTCTTTCTCCAATATCACTCCTTGCGTTGCTTGAATGGTTGCCACAGTTGTATATCTTCATGTTAGGAACATTGAAAGTTACACCCTCAGTGTTGTCCCAACTTCACTCCCACCACTGAGCAGACAGAAAGATTTGGGAGGAAGGGAGTAAAGAGAAGACCCATGAACTACTGTGAAAACCAACCAATGTCTCTGTGTCTCCCTCCGGGCAGCACACGGTTGGAGGAGTCCTTTGCTATTTCTGCCTCCACACCGCAGTCCTCTATCCTAGACTCCGAGATTTCCAGAGCAGATGTACAATGCAGAACCGTCACGTTTGGTTTAATCCTAACAACGCAAGGCTAGTTCAATCTCTCTGAGACAAGAATGCAAGGGCAGCTCAATCTCTAAGAATCAACACAGATGAGCTGCTTCCAGAAGTGCATCATAGAGTATGGAGGATCCCCAATCCCTCCCAGTTAAGATCCAGGATGAGAGGTTCCAGCAAAGGGTGTATCTAATGTCTGGATGGTGCTGGGGATGGTGAAGCTCGGGGCCTTGCTTAGGCTCACCAAGCACTCTGCACTGTGCTACATTTCAAGACCATATTGATTCTTACCTACTGATCCCAATCAGAATCTTGACAAATCGACAAATGGATTTTAAGATTCATGTGGAAAAGTAAAATAAATCTAATAGCCTATACTAGTCCAAAAGAACCTAGTCAGAAGATCCACTGGGAGCAGATTCTTTGTATTGTTCACTCTGAAGCTACAGTAACCCAAGCAGTGTAACACAGTGAAGGACAACATGCTTTATTAATTACTTTTCTGGTTGTAATGACATCATATTGTCCTATAGGCAAGTGTGTGGAGGCATTTTCTTGATTGATTTGAGAGGGCCCAGCCCACTGTAGGTGGTGCTACCCCTGGGCAGGTGGTTCCAGGTTGTATAAGGAAGCAGATTGAACAAGCCATGGGGATCAAGCCAGTAAGCCAAATTCCCCTAGCCTCTCCATTAATTTTTGCATTGAATTTCTGCCCTGACTTTCCTTCATGATGGGATCTCTAAGCTGGAACAAACCCTCTCCTCCCCAAATTAGATTTGTTTGTAGTATTTATTACAGCGATGGAGAGAAAACTAAGACATCTGTGTCCAGCTCTTCTGAGTAAATCCACTCAGCAATGAAAGGGACACAGACTGGATGACAATCGCATTTGCTGAAGGGAGGGTGCTAAGCCAATAGGTCACATCTAGTACGATCCATTTCTGCCCATCTAGAAGATGAAAAATAGCAGGGGTAGGAAATAGACTAACATTTGTTGATTTTTTTTTTTTGAGATAGAGTCCCTCTGTATAGCCCTAGATGTCCCGGAATTTGCTTAGTAGACCAGGCTGGCCTCTAACTCAGAGATCTACCTGCCTCTGCCCCCTGAGTGCTGGGATGAAAGGTGTACGCCCCCACTGGCTTAGACTGATACTTGCTAGTACCTGAGATTAGAAGTTTACAGAGCATCGTCCGCCTAGAAAAGGTCAGAGTAAGAGGATTTGGGAATCAACTGGAGTCTCCTGTGTAGAACTGTTGTGAAGGGCACACAACAAGCAAGTGTCCCAAACAGCGAACGTGGATGGTGAGATCATGGTCAACCTCATCCCAGATGAATACAGTCAAAAATAACAAAACGATGCAACTACAAACAGCCGAGTTATAGCGGTGCTGCAGAAGCCACGGCGGGAAGGCGAGCGACAGGCTGGCACAGTCGACTCACCTAGTGTTTCTGAGCTTGCTTGGGGCCAGGTATGCGTTCGTAACCCATTCATAGCCCAACACCCTAGATGGTGAGCTTGCCTCACAGACACAGCTGCAGAAATGATGGACAGACTGCAGGGGGCAGATCAGGTGTTGATGCACAGAAGGCTCACGTGCATGAAAATGTCACAACAAAATCTGTTTTGCACAATAAATGTAGGGTAGTTAAATACTTTTAACAATGCATGGTAGCCAAGGAGAGGGGAAATCATGAAAAGCGGGGAGAGGGTCTGTTACAGCTTGGCTGTGGAAATGTCCCCCAAGGCTTGTGCCCTAAGGGCTAGGTCTCCGGTGGGTGGTGTTATTTCGGGAATGTCTGGAAACCTCAGGAGGCACCTAGAGGAATTAGGTCGCTAGGACTATGCCTTGAAGGTTAGGTTGGTCTTGTCCTCTCTCTTTGCTTCCTGTCTTCCAGAAGGTGACCTTTCCCCTACTCCACCCTGCCTTGATGTTCTTCCTCATTGCACATCCAGAATGAATAGTAGTCACGGTGGACTATAAAACAACTATAAAACTGTGAGCCAAGATAGATCTTTCATTTTAAAGTTATGTTGGGTATTTAATCAAAGCCTACGAAGTTCCCAACATGGGGCCAGAGAGAGTCAGTGGCAGTTGTTGCCAGCAAGTGTGGCGTCCTGAGGCTGCCATTTGCTCTTAGCTGTCTTCCCTAAAGGAGGGAGGGGAAAGGAGACACCCCGGACTCCCGGTGTAACCAGGGTTAGCGTGTCTGGTCCCGTCTGTCAGACACAGGCTAAAGAGAACATAACTATCAGGTTAGAGCCCACATCCAGCCCTCCCACATGGTTCATGTAGTTAGAGATAAAAGTCACACCGTCGTGGGCGGTCAGAAATCACTCCACTAGCTTCCTTGGAGCCCAAGGAAGAGATAGAATCTGGTGATGTTCTTGGCAGTGGGAGCTTCTGAAAGCAAACCTTCAAGGTAAGAGTGTTGAGATGATTAGCATCAACCTACTTTTTCCCATGGTGTGGATGAGAGACCCAGGCCTGAGTCTCATGGCTCTGCCTGAATGCTGGCATCCCACAAATATCACTGATGTTTGCATCTGGCAAAGCTCTCCTCCTCTGTCAACAGGAAGGTCTGGGTGACCCTCGTAAAACAGCTCATTTTTATCAAATAGAAAAGCCTGAATAGGAAGGAGGAAAGGAAATCCAGTACTCAGGATAGTCCACTGGCTCAAAACACAAGGGTGGCGGCAGCTCTTGCCTCCAATTGCCGGTGTGCTGGAGTAATTGCTATTTCACAGAGCGCCTCACTGTCGCACGCCTTGAGCTGGCTTAGCTTGTATCCTTTCCACACTGTGGCATTTATCTGAAAAAATGCTCATGGGAGCAGCAAGTGCTCGAAACGGAAGGCAAGAGAAGGATCTGCTGGGTAACTGGGGGTGCAGATCGAAGAGCATGGGGCGTTCAGTCCAAAGCTCAATGCAGACAATATCTGTTACACTTGTAATTGCTACTAAAGTTCAGGGTGGCATTTTGCTGATGTGTCTAAAATAGTCTTCTTGGTGCTGTTGGATCTGGCTTGACAGCAGTAAGGCATACAGGGCACTGATCCAGTTGAGATCTTCCAAGTCATTTTGATAAGTGGACTGCCTTGCAAAAGCTCCTTAATTGCTCCAACATTCTTCAATTGTTCCATTTAGCAGGGTCCTTTAAAAGGTCATTGATCAATCACTAGAGATGGGAAGTTTTACATTTTGCTTGCTTAACAAAACAGCCTTAACGAAATCTCTCCCGTTTAATTTCAGATGAGCTGATACCACAGTGCCTGTGCTAATAGGCAGTCAATCTTTTTAATTGTTGTGGGGGTGACGGCTTCTCTTGGGCTCTGGGGTCAATGAACAGGAACCTGGAGTTGAGAGGCCAGAGCAGGGAGGAAGCCTTTGGTAAGGACAGGAGTTCTGAGTTGAGTATTTTGTATTTCAAATACAAGAACGAAGTGGGCTGTTTGCTTGTTCAACCTGAAGTTTGGTTCAGACTTCCTGCAAACCAGAAGATGCAGCAAGCGCGAGCCTTATTCAGGTTACGTGGTCTAAGGAAGATCTCTGCTATCCAAGGACCTCCATTCTAATATCATTTCTGTTGTGGTGACAGATACTCTGATGAAAAGCAAGGCTATCCACCAAAGATATGTGGACGGCCAACCTGATCTGGATAAATCTTCATTAATGCTCTCTCCTCCGGGTGACTCTGGGTTGTGTGACATTGACAGGCACACTAACCGCTATCTCCTTCCACAAGTCAGCTACTCACGTGCATGGTGCATGCTCACTGCGCGAGGCCCTGGGGATAGCTAGCATCCTCAGCATGCCCTCCAGGAGATACCCCTCGCGGTGCTCTGCTCTCACCCATGGGGAGGTCCTGTTTCATAAGAGAACTTCTGCTTGAAGATTGCAGAATCCGGCTTTGACCAGTTCATTCTGCAGACTCTCAGGATGAAAACAGAGCAGGGCGAAGTGTGATTGGCTAGGTCTTCTCCATCTCATTTAGTGACTGTCCTATGTCTGGGTGCCCTATGGATGGTTTCCCTTAGAGCTGTCCCACATGTATTCACGGGTGGGATCACATACCCGTAATTCCTTTCTCCTAGTCACATTTTTGTAATTATTTTTATTATTAACTTAGGGGAAATGGTCAGGGGTAAAGGAGTGTGACTGCTAGAGATGAAGCCAGGTGAAATTCTAGGGAAGGACGGAGCGATGACTCAGAGGATAGGGATGCTTGCTGGCCTTTCGGGGTCTGACCTAGGTTCACTTCCCAGCACCCATGGGGCCCCTCACACCGTCTGTAAGTCCAGTTCCAGGAGATCCAATACCCTCTTCCGGCCTTTGCAGGAGCCAGGCACACACATGGCGCATATATACAAATGCAGGGTAAACACTCATACACATAAAATAAAGTTAATAAAATCTCTTTTAAAATCAGTTTGGGAAATAGAAGCCCTGACTTCTGCCCATTCTCCCCCAGGCATCCTGGGGTGCAGAGAGAGTAGGATGCTATGGAGGCTTGGGGTTCAAAAATTAGACAGTTAAACTTTCATGTTTTGTCTCTATTGCCAGGTCCTTTGGGAGGATTTGAGGGAAGAGCCATACTCACAGCGGGCAGACATACTCCTGCCTCCTGGGGTGACTGGTGCAGACATATGCATTAGCAGAGGTAGCATTGCCCTGCTGACAGTTGCTGCACCAGTGGCTGGACATCTTTGCTTTAACTACATGGCTGTCTACGCATCTCACCCACCAGTTTTTAACACTTTCTTGTTCTACTAGGAGTCTTTGGCAGGCTAAGTGCTGTCTTTCCTGTGTATCCAGGGCACAGCTCCACACCTGGCCTGCATTTCTCTGAGCCTCAGCCCAGGAGACATGCATTTAGCTGCAAGGGAAAGAGAACCTAGGGGGTTCTCCCATCTTTCTGGTCACACGGGTGGGTCTGCCTTTGCAGAGGGGGAGCCTCAACCCCGCCGCCCCCACTCCCACACACAGGCGGCCACCTGCAGACTGTCCTCCAGAGAACAACGGTTCTCAAGGCATATGGGAAACCTTCACAATTTCCCCTAAAAATAATCAGTAGCAGGTTGGTACCACAGGCGACGTGGAAAGCGCCTGCGCCAGATGAACAGGAGCTGGGCAGCCGGCGCCTGTGCTCCTGGGAAGGTGTGAGGTAAAGCAGGGCAAGTCTGAGTGCCCTGTACCCCCACGCCGCTCTCAGCGCCCAAGTGAGTTTCGCAGTTTGCTTTCCTTCTCTCACAAGTGGAAATTGCAGTTGCACACAGTTCCATAGCTTGCAAAAATTGCGAAGAGCCAGAGGAAAGCCAGTGAGGTGCTGCAGATGGTCTCTGCTCTCCCGGAACCCGACACAAAAGAGAATTTTCAATGTTAAGGGAAAGACACAGGAGGTGGGAGGCAGGGAGGTTTTGCTTGAGCAGACGTAGGGAAATAAAGCCCCTAGCAGCAGCACCAGTCTGCACATGGGGTTTGCACTGCACCATCCCTCTCCCCCAAAGCCCATCTTTTCTCCTTTGTAGGAGAAGTCGGGTCACACCCGAGCCTTCCTCCAGTCTTCTGCTGATCTCAAGAACATAAATGTTACAGCAAGATCATGCCTCTTCCGTTCTCCGGCTTTGCTGTCAGCTCTCTGCCAGGAAGAAGGGACACCCAGGGGTGAGCATCCGGTTTCTTGCACACAAGCATTGTTTGGGGGAGGCAGCCCCTTACCTGATGTTTGATCATGAATAAGTGAACAGGCCTCCAGATCACAGCAGAACAAGTTGGCGGTTTCAGCTTAAAGTCAGGCAAGGGCTTGAATCCTTGCCAGTCCCTTGGAATGCGTGTGAGAGTGTTCAGGTGTGAGAGGGTGTGCATGGAGTGCCTGGATGTGAGCGTGTGTGTGTGTGTGTGTGTGTGTGCTATGCATTTGTGTGAGAAGTGTGTGCATGCGCCAGATTATGTGAGTGCACATGTCTCTGTGTAAGAAGTATATTCATGGTACGTATGTGGGTGAGTAGCTGTGTGTTGGTAGGTGTCTGGATTTGAGTATCTGAGGATACATGTGCATGTAAGTGTGCATGACCGTGAGAAGTCTGCAACTGTGGTTCATGTGCTCGTGTGTATGCAAATGTGTGCAATATGCATGTGGTGTGTATTCCAGAGGGTGTGTATGTGTGTGCGTGCAGCATGTGTTTCTGTGTCTTTGTGAGCAGGTCATCTCAGCCTCTCTCTCCTAGTACAGTCCATAGATGTGCAGGTTAAGGTGGGCGCGGATGGGACTGGGAGGTAAGTTCTTGGACCATAGGACATGGGTGACTTCAAAGTGCTCATGGAAGATGAAAACCAGTCTTCAGTGGTGAACTTTAGAACCCCTCTGCTGTTGGTGACATTGACCAAAGATGAGCGTTTTAGGGTCAGGGAGTAGTGATTTTCTTGTTAACATTTGTAATTGTTGAAGAGGCCTCCGGGACAATGGAATGAGACATTTTGTCATGGAAATCAATACATGCATGTTCATTTGAAGTCAAACAATCCCAGTGTATTCTGTCCATATAGTGAAAGTGATAAATTGTTCTGTACCAATTTAACAAAAATTCAGAGCAATTAAGGGCATTTCAGGAAACCAGACATTCTCTGAAGGCAGAACTGGTTTAGGACCAAGGCCTGGGAGACCATGCCTGGCTTGTTTTTCTCCTGACCGAGAGAACTGGGTCCCCATGAAGATAGCGGTCACCCCACTGTTTAATCTTTGACTCTGTCACACTCCTTCAAGGGGGAGTTGCCTGCGTAGAGACACAGCAGAGCAGGCAGGCTCTCGAGTCTGTGAGTTCCCACGGATGAGTGAGTTCCTAGATGTCCTAAGCATCTTTCCTGACTGCACTGTGCTCTAGACCCGGGATGAGAACTGATGACAGAGGGGAGAATTCTTCACTCAGATAATTTGATCACCAGGGGCCACGATTCTTCTTTCCAGCTAACCGTAAAGAGAACTGGCAAGATCGAGGCCTGGCCTGATTTAACTAATCACACCTGGAAGGTTCAGCCCGGTTTCCTCGTACCTCATTGCGCAGCCCGAGGAGGGCTAATAATAAGCTCATTTTTCTCTTGTTTGAATCGTGTTGTGTGGACAGAAGTAGACATCTCTTTGCACGAACTCTGAGTGTTTATTCTGTAGTGTGAGTAAAAGCGACCGTTTGCCAGGAGCTGAATGAATCATTAAATGAGGTCCAGGAAGAGGCACAGCCAGCCAGGAGTGCGGTGCAGGGCCCCGGCAATGCTTACAGGGTCTGCATCTATCTAGAGTCCCAGCCTAGGGCAACACGTGACAGCAAGAGTCTTCTAGATCTGCGATTAATTTATCAAACCAAGCGGTTGGTTTCCTTTGAACCTGGCTTTTCCCCTCTCTTGCGCTTATCTTCTTCCATAGAAGGAAAAGCCCAGAGTTGTTACAAACATCAGTGTCTCCCTCGGCTACCTCAATTGAGCAGGCTGCTGTCGACCTAACCCATGACTGTGACCTGGCCTCGCATGCTTAGTGTGTCCGTCCTGAACCTGAGTCCTGCACTGAGCCTGGCAAGAAGGTTCCATCCTGAAATGGGGACAATGTCCAAGTGATGATGTTGTGACAGGCAGCCAGCTTCGGTTGATGTTCCAAGATGCAGCGTTAGCCTTCTCAGGCCATTTTACAGCAGGGCTAGAGGCAGTGGCTTCAAGAGGAAGGTTTCCTCACAGAATTTCAAACTCTGAGTGTCCATTTTGGGGATAATAAGGAGGAGGAGAGAGAAGAGGAAGGGAAAGAAAAGGCATTAGAGGAAAGAAGGGGGGAGCTGGTGTAGATGGAAGGAGAGAAGGGGGAGGGAGGAGATCATTCTGGAAGTTGGCTGGACAACAATGAGAATGCTGTGCATTAAAAGGCAAGTTTTACAGTCTTAAGTATTTTATCACAACAGAGCAAGCATCCGCAGTGTTCTATGGCTTTCTCTTTGTGTCTTTCACCTCTTCAGTTAAGCTAATTCCTAAGTACTTTGTTCTCTGTGATGCTGTTCTAGACAGAATTGCTTCTGCGATTTCCCTTTTAGATGGCGCCTCATTAGCAGATGGGAATGCGTTGGTTTTTGTGCGCTGATTTTATATCTCTGTATTCTACAGACTCCATTTATTAGGTCTCACCTTTTGGGGACAGAATCTTAGAAGGTTTTGTTCCTGTAAGAGTGTGTTCACATGTTCCTGTCTAATTGAATCTTTCCGCTGGGCTTACGCAGTTGCTCAGACTGGAACTTCTGGCTTTGTGGTGTTGAGTCCTTGACCTTGGGAGAACGGCAGGACTGTTGCTGTGGAGGGTGAGTTATTATGTGTGGTTCTAACTTTCTTTCCTCATTGTTTTAAAATATGTTTGTGTTCATATGTGTGTGCCTGCAGAGGTCGGAGGGCAATCTCAACTGTTGCTTCCTGTTTCCTGCCATGAAACTGGAGTCAGGTCTCTCACTGGCCCACAGCTTACCCGTTAGCTTAGACTGTCTGGTCAGCATGTTGCTGGGGTTCTTGTGTTGCCACCAACGCCACCCCAGTGCTGGGATTACAAGCTCAAGCCACCATGCCCAGAGGTTTCTTTTGTTGTTGTTGGTTCTGGGGCTTGAACTCGGGTCCTGATGCTTGCAAGACAAGCATTTTATCAATTGAACAATTGAACCATCTTCCCACCTGGGACCATTTCCTTCTATCTGTAATTTTTATGTTGGTATTATTTACGTTGAACCTGCGGGGGACTTGTGAAGGTGCTGCTGGGAAACCCCTAGTAGTGGGGTAAGGCAGCTCTCACCCCAGAAAGGAGCAAACACTTGATAAAACATCATTCCTGTGAGTTCATTGCATCTAAGGATGGGTTTCCCCAAGACCACTCCTCTCAAGTGTGACCATGTTCAGCCCTATGCATTTCCCCCTCCTCCCCTCCCTTTTCCTCCTGCTGATGTCCGTGCTCCCTGCTTCCATCTGTGTGGCTTTCTGCATTCATGTACACTGCAGGACTCACAATGAGAGAACAAACACACCAGCTTTCTGAGTCTGGCTTGTTTTGTTATAGGACAGCCCAGCTCCTCTCCTCCTGTGTATGTGCCTGAAGGCTAAGTCCACACAGCGCAGAGAGGCCTGGACATCCATGTTGAGTGCGCCCTGCTCACAGGGCTGATTTATAGAACCAGTATAGGTGTCTATCAGCAGATGGTAAAGAAGAGGCAGCATGTGGTGGGTGTGTGGAGTGCCCCGCCGAGAGAGGAGAATAAATTCGTGTTGTCTGCAGGAAGATGGATGGAACTGGACTTATTTTTAAACCTCTACATCTCACCTTCCCCTGGAATCACACCCCGGAGTCCGCAGTGGAGCAGTGTTTGGGATGTGAATTAAATTTCCCTTCAGGGCCTCATTTAAGGCTAATGGCAATGGCTCTAAACCAGCCCTGCTAGAGTGCAGAGCACCAGCCCCGCTGCTGCCTGCTGAGTTAATTTAGTTGAACGTGGAGGGAAATTAGTACATCCAGGGCTTCTCCAGGAGCCACAGGTGGGAGCTGTGATGACGCTGGGGTTCATGGGTGCACAGGCTGGGTGACCTCTGAGTGCAGATGTCTGTGTACATGGGACTTTCAGAGGGACTGAAGACAAGCTGAAGTGTGCCTAAAGTCACAGAGACTGAGTCAACCAAGACAGATAACCCTCCTGCCTTCATCACCACCTGCTAAACCACAGTGTCTCAATACCTCAGCCATACCGCACCAGAGGCTCACACCACGGTGTCCCAACACCTTGACCACACTGCATTAGAGGCTTAGATTTTCAGTCTTGATATCGATGTCCTTGGCAGACGACATAGAGAACCACAAAGCAGAATGCATAAAAGAGGACATCCCCACTGCCAGGGTCTGATTCCTTCCTCCCCCTCACCATGACGCCTGGGGAGGATAATGCCTTCCTGCTAAGCCTTCAATGAAAATCGAAGCATGTGGCATGGTCTGGAGTCTTGGGACGATGCTTTCTCCAGAACAAGGAACATCTTACTCTAACACCATGCCCCACACCTTGCCATGGCTGCTCATGGTTAGAGCGAAACGGTCAATTCTGAGACGGGAATAACAAGCAGGAAATGGCAGGGTGAGCCTGGCGCACCCTGTGGGGTCTGGAAATAAGTGTCCTTTAAACACATTATGCCCAACAAAGGTCTCAGTGTGAATACTGACACATGAAGAAATTATCCAGGAGTCACTGGAGGTCACCAATAGCAAAAGGAAGAGCAGCGGGAACAAAATATATAGTACAATATCTAATAGCAGTCCGAAAGACAGTAATTTATGTGAGCCCATACTGACTTCAGTAGACAGGCAGATCTGTGCATGGAAGAATGCTGAATGATTAGGGCAGTCCATTTTTAATGCATGGAACATGCTTCTCACTCTAACTGTGGACAAAGGAATTGGTATGACGGTATGGGAAAGACACCACGCGTGAGCAGACAGCCTGACCAACTTTACCATAAGCCTGACAGCCGGATGCCATCGGCACTACCGCAAGCCTGGTGCTCCAGGCCAAAACTCCATCCTGAGAGCTGAGAAACAGTCACAGCCAGGACATGAAGGAATGACCAACACCTGCCACTTCACGCCTTAGTTGGATCCTGGAATTGGTGCAAAGCTGCATTCACACTAAGGACCTTGGAGTAAGGCCTTACTGAGTCCTGTTAGTGCACCAATACAGGGGCATCGGTTGGTTTTGACAGATCGGCTACACTAATTTATGAAGTTGATAATAATGTCTAATACCGACAATCAGTTTGAATAGCTGCCATTTTCTCTGAGAAACTATGACTTTTAGGAGATATCAGGGCTGCTTTGTCTGATCTTCATTTCTGGAATATTGTGAGAGTGTTGCAATAACTTTTCCTGGAGAGACCTGAACAAATGTCTACTTAGCCCAGACTGAGTACCAACTGAAGGCCAAAGACAAGATTCACCCAAGTGTAGCTTGGAGAAGTAGTAAGTTTAATTGTGGTTCCTTACAGGAGCATGGGAAGGGGTGTGATTGACTTACGAGAAGCTAAGCCTCCTAAGAAGTCCCTCTTGCCCATCAACCCTTAACGGCAGGACTGATGGGCCCCTCTCTCTCATAATGGAACATTGAGGGACTCCACCTTTTGATAACCACGGCTACTTCAGACTTTAAAAGACAGCATCCCCCAGTGGAGGTCTCCACATGACAGATGGCCAGGGTGAGCCTGGCCACAGTCACCTGACTCTCTCAAAGGCCTCCCTAGAGCTGGTGAGAAAACATGTCCATTGTGTTGATGCTGCTGGCTCCGAGATCATTTTGATTGAAGCAATCATCTCTTTGATGCAGGAGATGAAGAAGAGGATATTTCTCCAGGAAACAATGCCGGCTTCCTCCTCTTCAAACAGACTTTCCCCGTGCTGTGAGGCATTTCTAGCTCCTTCCTCAGCCAGCAGGGGAGACTGGGAAAGCAGATTACACTGCTTGGTGATGAATCAGTTGCCAAGCATGTGAGGGCCCGCTGCATGATGGGTATTGGACATTGTTCTTGGTGTCATGTCTTGCTAAGCTATTAAAATATAGATTAGGTACTGCACAATGCTTGTGTGAAACAGTTGCATGATTTACTTCATGCACCACCGCCGTGCGTGCAGGGGAACGTGTTTGAAGCTGCACACCCGAGCGTACTGTGTTTGCATTCTAGCAGATGTCCATCGGTCCCAGTGGATGGTAGCTACAATTGCAGTAGGGTAGAGACCCCTGCCGGGTCTTCAGCCAGGACCAGCATGGAAGCCAGCAGCACATCTCGCTGGTTTTTTAGCCCAAAGATATCGTCTGGTGTGTGCATCCTCCCCGCAGAGAAATGAAGCTCTCGGACTTGATATTATCCGACTTTCTGCAAAGCAAATGTTCTGCTCTGAGCGCCGTGGGGAATTTGAACGTCCATGATAAATGGCGGAGGATGCAGCCTGGGATAAGTTTTGGAATGTTAACTTCGCTTTTCCCCCAGAGATGGTTTATTAATACACGGTCTGGTCTCTAGGTTCAGGAATATAAATCAGATTCTACTTAACTAGGTTTAAATTGCGTTCTGTGTCTGATCCTATCTCCATACAGTTTCCGAGTGGCTGAGAAACTTCTTGAAAAATATATAGAAAATGAAGTTTCTATGGCAATGTAATTTGTTTTACCCCCAGAAAAGTACAAAGAAATAGAAGCCATTCTCAGACCAGCCTCTTCCTTATGCACCCCCCCTCAGCTCTGCGTAGCTCTCAGGGAGGGGTGGAGAGGGTGCTGTTCAAGGACAGGTTTCTCATCTCTTAAAGTAAATGACAACTTATCTCAGAGTCACATGGGCTCCATCATCCGTGTACCACTGAAGCCGCACCACACAGAGAGGAGCTGGAACAGCCCCGTGTATCTAGAGCAAGTGCACAGAGGAGTCTTGAGCCCCAGGCGCTTCTGAACTCTATTCTGGTATCCTAGGGAAATCAGCCACCATGAAAACCCACAGCCAGACCTCAAGGGTCGCATCTTCTTTGGAGTGGGGTAGCCACACACAGAGGAGACAAGCTAGTGTCTTTTTAAATTAATCTCGCTGCCATTTGAGACCTCAGAGGCGGGATCCTGATGTGCAAAGCAAAGTTTTAGGTCCAGTCATGGAAAAAGCAAAACGCAAAACAAAAAAATCCCCACCAAAACAGTAAATGCATTCAGACAGCTCTGTCCACTCCAATCAGGCACAACACGGGAGGTACAACTGGGTCTTGCACACTCTTCCTTCAGCCTCTCCTCAAGGTGTCATGGAAATCAGCAGCAGGATGCATAGCCATCCCCAGGAACAGGGAGTCTTCAGATTTGTTCCCACCAGGCTTCTGGGATTTTATCTCTGCCTGGGACTCCAAGCTGCTGCCAAGATGGGAGCTGAAGCCCCTTGTCAATCAGACACACAGGCGAGACAAAGGGAAAGGGGTATTTGAAGGCCTGTGGGGGCAGGTGAGACTGATCAGTGGGTAAGGGCACTTCCTGCCAAGCTTGAAGACTCTAGTACAGTCCCTGAGAGCCACATGGTAGAAGGACATTGCTACCTTCCACAAGTTGTCCCCTGACTTCCACAGACATACTCTGGCAGGTGCGCAGATGTCCCCACACAATCATAAATAAAATATAATCATAGTTGTAAAATAAAAGTCTCATAGTTCAGCTGCTGTCACCCATGCCCCCCTGTGAATGAAGAATCAATATTTGTGGAGCTGCAGCTTAGCAAAAATGGCTCTTTTTTTGACCCATGGGATGGTTCCTTAGAGCCCAGGGAGGGTGCAACTGAGTAAGAATCTCTGAACTCAGATGGGGAGTCATAACCTCCTCCTTGAGGGATGGGTGGTGTACCAAGGCCATGTTTGGCCCTGGAGACTGGAATGCAATAAACACATACTAGACTAAAAGAAACTGCATCCAGGGAAATCTTCACTACTGTGTGGAGGGGCACAGGGGGGATTGGAGTTTCCTGGTGCTAGTCCGTACCCTGTCTATGATCAGGCTTTGCTCTGCCCAAGATGCATTTTCCTTAGATTTTGTGAGTTCCAGCTCCAACATGCAGAGCCTCCAGCTGCCTCTCTTCCCCCCAATGCATCCCAAAGCCAGCTTCTTCGCTTGGGGCTAGATCAGAACCTTCAAAGCACACAGTCAGCTTGCTGGTCACAGCACTGGAGGATCAAGGAAGGTGACCTCGGCCTGCGGTGGGCTGGAAGGGTCTGGATGCTGAGAGCCTCCACCAGGAGCCTCTGTATTCTGTAGCTGGTTCCATCCCAGCCTTCCTGGTGTGAGATGTGGGTGTTGGATGTTCATGAAGGAATAGTGGTTTGCTCACCCACCTCCTATGCCTGCGCTATGGCTTGAACCTGAGCTGTCCCACGTGGGGCCATGTTTTGAGTGCTTGACTCTTTGGCAATGGTGCTTTTGGGGGACATTTATATGGTGGGGCTTGGCTGGGGACATACGTTCCTAGGGATGGTTCTTTGAAAGTTAGAACCACTTTTGGCTCTGACCTGCGTTCTTGCCTCGTGACGAGGGAACCTCCCATCCTTCACCGTTCTCACACTCTGGCCTCTGTGAACATTTCCATGCCTTTGCTTCCACAATGTGCTGAGACCCTCTGGAATCGATTAACAAAAGCACAATGAATCTTCGGTTTCCACATTGCCTCTGTAGGTATGTGGTCTTAGCATTGTGATGTTAACTAATACACCTGCACTCCAGCTGTGCCCCCAACGCCACCCTCTGGGGCCCATGCTGTCTGATCCCTTTCCCTCAGCACCTGTGTGCTCTGGGTGACTGATGATGGCCAAGGTCCTAGCCAGTTTTCCTATGTATATTCTATAGGGCGAGCCTTCGCTCTGTCTGTAGGTCTTCCTTCATTTAACACTCAGTCAACCTCATGCGGCTACAATTTGTTATACTTCCTCCATTTTCTGAATGAGAAAACGGAGACGGGAATGTGCAGTGATCGTCTCAAGGGTTGAAAGTAAAACCAAACAGCCATGATTGTGAGCCTGTGAGAACACTACACAGGCACGGCTGGCTTGAAAAATAATGTTGCAAACTTCAGGGAAACTTTGATGACAAAGGACCAACTCTTATCTGAGACTAGGAATCACCCAGCTATGTATCCTTGTATGCACCCAACTCCTTCATCCTCCGGCAATACTCAGCCCAAGCAGAAAACCATCCCCCTGAACCTGCGGGCTCAACTTAAACTCCAGAATCAGCCAACTGTGTCTTCTCCACACTGGGAAGATTAAGTTACCTTCCCCAGCAGTCTGGGTGGAATTCAACCTCTGAAGATATTGCCAGAGGTGATGGCAGACAGAGAGAGGGAGGGCGTGAGAAACCATCCCAGCCCTTTTCTTTATCGGGCCAATTAATGTTACAGACATGCACCCCAAGTCATGAACTGTCTGTCGTGTGCCTGCATCTCCATCTGCCAGGTGTTGCTGGACGGTTCTACAATGTGGAGATGAAGCTGGAGGCTGCACTTTGGTTTCCCAGCAGCCCAGTCCTGAGTAAACACACAGAAACTTCTATTATTTAAAAGACTGTTTGGCCAATGACTCAGGCTTCTTACTGGCTAGCTTTATCTATCAATTAACCCATTTCTAATAATCTGTGTAGCGCCATGTGTCCGGTGGCTTCCCAGTGGTGCTCTGACATGTCGTTCCTTCGGCAGCTACATGGCATCTCCTTGGCTCCTCCCTTTTTCTCCTCTATCTCTGTTTGGCTTTCCCACCCAGCTATATTCTGCCCTGCCCTAAGCCAAAGTGCTTCTTTATTAACCAGTGATAATAAAACACATTCACAGCATATAGAAGGGCATCCCACATCATAGAGGACTACAGTCCAGGCTTTTACGCGAGCTTAGGGGTGACTTGGGATGGAAACAAGTCCTATAATAAGAGTACAGTACAAGAGGGAAGGAAATGATCAGCCCGAGCAAACCCAGCCTGGGGCACCAGCTGATTGCTGCTGAAGGACACATGGAAGCATCAGGCAATACCCAAGGGAAGTGAGGTCGGTGTGGGGGGGGCACAGGCTTATTCAAGAACATGGAGCACAATGGCTCACGGGTAGAAAGGCATGGGAGTAGCTGAGAAATGGGAACATGAACCTTTTGTTTTGCAGGTTCACATGAGATAGGAAAGGAATGGGTTTAATCAGATCTTACATGCTCTGTCAGGCTAAGGAGGTAATGTTTTATTCAGTAACATTAAACTTTTTTCCTGATTTTTCATTTTACAGTAATCTTATTTAGGTTAATTGAGTCTCTAATTGCTTGTAGCATAACATGGTAGCTTACATTAGTGAAATGGAGTAGGGGGTTCCTGACTAGCCCCCAAAGCATTCTCTAGACCAAGAAGGTTCAGCCAGGCTGGTTAGTGCAGGTACCTAAGTGCCATAATGTGTTAGAGTATAGGTGTATGTAGGCATTTGTGTGTGTGTGTGTGTGTGTGTGTGTGTGTGTGTGTGTAAGAGGGGTTAACCTTGGTTGTCATTCCTCAGGAGCTGTCTACCTTGTTTTCTGAGACCGGATCTCTCACTGGGATCTGGGGCTCACTGATCCAGTTAGGTTGGCTGACCCATGAGCCCCTGGATCTCCCTGTCTCTATCCCCCTAGGGCTGAAATTATAAACATATGGGACCATGCCTGGCTTTTAACCTGGGTACTGGGGTTCAAAATCAAATCCCTGGGCTTTACTCAGTCACCTCCCCAGTCCCTTGTCCTGTGTTCTTCCAGCAGCTTCATCCTCCCCTCAGAGATGGCACAGTCCCTGGTAGCGTTTGCCTCTCTGGCCCGGCAGAGTGCGAACCACGTTAATCACAGTGCCTGACTTCAGGGATCAAGAAACAAAAGGCAGTGGATCTCAACTGAGTAGCAGAGGAGAGGACAAAAAAGAGAGACCGTAGGTTCCAGAAAATTCTAGCCTGAGCCTCTAATCCTGAATGAGATCCCTCAAGACAAAAATAACTCAAGACTAATCTTACAAGTTTGAGAAGCACTAGAGAGAAGGCAGCTGGGCAGGAGCATCGGAGGAAGAGACCGGATCCCGGAATGATGATTTAGCACTTTGCCAACATGGTGGAAAAGGAGTCCCCGAGGAAATCGCCACCAAGTCAGGTGTGGTGGCACATGATTTTAATCCCAGGATTTGGAAAACAGAGGCAGGTGGAGCTCTGGGTTCCAGGCCAGCCTGGTCTACAGAGCAAGTTCCAGGCCAGCCTGGTCTACAGAGCGAGTTCCAGGCCAGCCTGGTCTACAGAGTGAGTTCCAGGCCAGCCTGGTCTACAGAGCGAGTTCTTGGACAGTCAGGACTACACTGAGAACCTTTGTTTGGAAAAACAAAACAACAAAACAAAACAGTTTTTAAAAAAAAAAGAAGGAGGAAGGAAAAAAGATTGTCACCAGAGGAGGCATTAGGAGGCAAACACCCCAAACTTACCTGGGGAAGAGTATTTATATCTTCAGTGGGGTCAGGACCCCAGGGGTGGGGCCAGGTTTCACATCAGTGCTGCAGACACTTCTGAACACAGCTGCTGGGTCTCAGAAGGTGGCATTCAGCTTTGTAAGGAACCATTCAACTGCCCTGCCATGCGGCGCAGCATCTTGCATGCCCCACTAGCAATGAGCAAGTTTTCCGCTGCTCATGTCCTTCCAGACAATTAACACTGGGGTTGCTTTTAGTCTTTCTAGTAGATGGGTAAAGAAGCCTGCACCCCACAAAATGTACTTACCTTCCCTGGCCAGGAAAGGCTATGCCCCTGGTGTAGCACATAGCCACATGCAATCCATAATTACTCCAGAGAGCTCCCACCTTACAGTGCCTCATCTCCTTCTCACTTTGTCCGTGAAGTCAGCAGATGGGAGAGCCGGGGATTGGGCTAACAAGGGCACGCTTGTGTGAGTTTAGGTATTTCTTCCGCATGGTTTGAGTTTTCCGTGTTATAGACAGAACTGTAAAATGTGATGATTTGGGTATGAAATGCGCTCTTGAAGAAACAGTGTGTGAAAGACTTGGTCTGAAGCGCCTGGGCCCAGGTACTGAGAGCTTCTGGATTATATGTGCTTCAACCTAATTGGATTTCTAAGCCGATGACATCATTAAAAAAGGTTGGAAAGTCTTGGAGATGGGAACTGGTTGGAGTAAGTAGATCACCAAAAGTGTGTCCTGGGGGAGCCCTTTCCTGTCTCTTTCTGGGCTTCCTGACTGTCATGAGGTGGGTGGCTTTCTCCCATCCCAGTGCACTGCCCATCTCAGCCTCAGAAGTCAACCAGGCAGCCATATGCTTCATGGGAATGGTGCTCGCTTATTATAGGCATTGCACCTTCATGCAGTAACAGCGGGAGTGCCTGGCAGAGCCTCTCAGAACCTCCTCACTATCCTTGGTGCTTGTCTGTCACCTCTAGTGGCAGCGAGAGCCATGAGGGCTATGAGGAGGGCTGACGACCATCAAGAAGAAAAGGCAGGGTATAAATTTCCTGAAGCTGCCAAGACAGAGTACTGCAGATCCGGATCTGGACGACACGGGAACAATGCTGTACAGCTCCAGATACCAGAACCAAGAGTGAGGCATCAGCAGGACCATGGCAGGGCACCCTCTGAAGATGCAAGGTTACAGTCAAGAATCCCTTCTAGGGAATGGTGCCACCCACAGTAGGCTGGGTCTTGCCACACCAATTAATGTGAAATCAAGACAGTCACCCACAGACATACCTGCTGGCTGCCAGCTTGATCTATCCAACCCCTCGCTGAGCCTCTCTTTCCAGATAATTCTAGGTCGTGTCAAGTTGACAATTAAAATTGACAGGCACAGGATCCATTCTGCTCTCATCATGACCCTGGCTTGTCTATGGACGTCTTGATGACCTAACGGCCGAATCATGAGGGATGGAAGATCACAGCAATAAACATGTGCACGGGGGAGGACACAACTCCACCTCGAGAGCTGACATCCAGATGTTTCTGAGTGACACTGGTTTGTCCTGAGAGAATGTTCATATACAGGCTTGTGCAAGGCTAACTGTAATTTCAGGGCCTTTGTGAAGAGTGGAAATGAAGAATTTTTCAAGCCAGCACCAGTAAAGCCTGAGAACAGCTGAAGGCCCCACGTGCACGCTCTTGTGGCTTGCCTCTGAGGAAGAGGGGCCAGGCAAAGCCCGGAGATGGCTCAGTGGAAGGAGGGAGCAGGGAACAAGGGATAGCTTCTACCCACTCAGTAATATCTCAACTTTATTGCAAATGCATCTGGGAAAACTCTTCCCAGACATGCTGGATTCTTTAGTGCTGGTGTGGTACACAGGCATTTCCTGTGTACTGCCCATGCATGAAGGCTGGGTGTGTAATATTTCACAGGAGTACACAGCTGATGTGTTTGCCTACAGACCCTCACGAGGTAGCTGCTGTTTTTGCCCTCCCTTCCCAGATGAACACCGAGTGGACACACGTGGTGCATGTGGTTGGGTTTAGTGTTTTCCGTCCTGGGCTCTGGGCAGTTTTCCCCTTTGAAGTTTGTGCGGGTCTAGCCTCTTTCATCTCAGCTGTGCACTTCCTCAAAGTCTTGAGATGAATAAATCATGCCCACCTCGGTCTCCAAGCTGATCTTCCCACTCAGGGCTCTCCAGTTGCTCCAGGGCTTGGATTAACCGGGAACTCTGGGGTTTTGTGCAAGTTATTTTCACCATCCCCGCAGCTCTTTCCTCCCTGGGGAATTTGTATAAGTACCAGGGCATTCTCTGAGCTTAGTTGCAATGCCAACAAAGAATTAGACTGTTTCCTAAGGTCCTGACCCAGCAGCAAATTGACCCACATCGAATGTCCTACATTCAGTGAAATGAGGTGTTCTCTTCAGTCAGCTGCCTATTGGCATCCCAGGGTGGTCAGTGGCGGAGGATAAGGAACCTGCAGGGGGCCCCCTTCCTAATGAACATCCATGGCAATTCTGATCATGCTCCCTGGTGCCCTATGGTTTCTTCATCCTCTGGAGCAGGAGGCCTTTCCACAGCATCTTCAGGAGGACCTAAAGGTTGGTGACTAGGACCATGTCCTGCTGCCCTGAGCGCTCCCTGGATTCCTCACAGGTGTGTATGCCTGTGTGGGTTCCTCAGCTCTTTGTCCAGCCGTATGTCCATTATCGCCTTTTCTCTCTGACCCCCTTCTTCACCCCACCTCCTCTGACTCGGTTTCCCCTGCCTTCGTCTCTTTGCTCTTACGTCTTCTGATTCCACTTCCTCTTCCCTTACCTCCAGCCAGTCAGTTATGTCGTCCTGTGTCGGGTCTAATCTCCTGGCCACACTCTCCGACTCTTCCTTCCAGGCTTGTGTCTACACTGCATCTTGTGTCTACACTGCATCTTGTGCCTACACTGCATCTTGTGCCTACACTGCATCTTGTGTCTACACTGCATCTTGTGTCTACAATGCATCTTGTGCCTACACTGCATCTTGTGTCTACACTGCATCTTGTGTCTACACTGCATCTTGTGTCTACACTGCATCTTGTGCCTACACTGCATCTTGTGTCTACACTGCATCTTGTGTCTACAATGCATCTTGTGTCTACACTGCATCTTGTGCCTACACTGCATCTTGTGCCTACACTGCATCTTGTGCCTACACTGCATCTTGTGTCTACACTGCATCTTGTGTCTACAATGCATCTTGTGTCTACACTGCATCTTGTGTCTACACTGCAGCCGCCATCCTCCTGGGTTTTCCCTCTTGTTTCTCTTTAACTTCCTTTAGGCGGGGTGCTAGTTTCCTATAAAGTCACTGCTCACCGTAAGAATGAGCCTTTCAGGACCCAGACATAAATGGCGTGACCCTTTAGAGATTGTGCAGATTTAGATTTAGAGATTAGCCAGATTCCCCACCATCTCAATTAGAAAGGACCTAGATCTCTAGACCAGTGAGTTGGCTAAATGGCTGTAGCCCATCCCTGCAATGCAGGAGGACATGATCAGGGGCCCAAGACAAGATGCCTGGGTTGCTTTGCAAAAGCAGCTGGTCTTCAACACACACTGTGGCTCCATTCTTTCCTGGTTCCAGAAACAAATCTGACCTGAGCAGTTAGAAGAAGTGCAGAGATGGCCAGCACTGGGCTAGACTGGGCTAGACTGGAATAGACTGGGATAGACTGGAATCAAAAGCGAGGCATGCAAAAGAAAGGGCCCGCTGGGAATCTCCTGTGGGCATCAGCCTGGTTCCTTTTCTATGTCTAGCACTCTATTCCCCGCCCCCATTTCTTGGTCTCCCTGTGTGTGTGTTTGTCTCTGTTTCTCTCATGATCCCCAAAGGCAATGGGAGGCAGGTCCACAGCCCAGAGCACCACTGCCCGTACAGGGTGGCATCCAGAGGCATCCAGAGTCCCCGGCTCGATGTCATGTTCTAGGAGCCTTAGGAAGTCCTGTGTCCACACTGTGATGTCCCCTGTGCAGGTCAGAGAATAAGGCTGAGGTCCATGGGACGAAAGAGCGAATGAAAGCTTGGAGAGAGACTTCAGCATTGCCGGTCAAAGGAGGCAACTCAGAACTGTCTCAGGTGCTCGGGGCCCGGTTCCTGCTATTCTGCAGGCCTGCCTTCCGCAGCCTCCCGCGGAGTTCTGCTGCTGAGCCTCCACTGAGAGTGGGCTGCCCTGCACTCTCCACAGAGTACCTCAGAGCCACTGCTCAGCCATCCTGTGTGTCACACAGGCTTGAGACACACATTTCTTTCTGGGCTCCCACACGACGTCTACCCAGCTTCTGAGGCCCTGCTGCTGCTCAGGACAGGGATTTTGAGGCAACAGAAGCCGGAAGACTCTGCTCAGCAGGGCAGGTACAGGGCAGTGTGCTCCCTTCTCCTTTCTCAGCAGGAAGCAGCACCATGGATGCTGGAGACACTTGAGGTCCTCCAGGCAGGGCCAACACTTAATCTCAGAATGTCTTTACGGTGACCCCTAATACAAAGTTTTTAAATTTTTCATGAAGAAAAGCATGAAAAATTTAAAATTAAGACCATTAAGAGTGACCTCCAGATAAACAAACGCTCAGGCCTACCAGCCCAGTAAGCAGGGGACATCTTTGCCTCACCCTGGATGTCTCCAGGCTCACGAGTCAGAGCGGCCCTCATTCCAATTAGGACTGGAAAGTTTGGGGAGTGGATTCTGGGTGAGGGCGATGGGTTTTATTTGAGAGGTAGGGTGTCAGGGCCTGTTGGCACCTGGAACGCTCACTTTGGGCTCAGTTTGAATTTCTATGCTTGTCTTCATGA
The DNA here is from genome assembly GCA_004026605.1 of Ondatra zibethicus. NCBI lineage: Eukaryota > Metazoa > Chordata > Mammalia > Rodentia > Cricetidae > Ondatra > Ondatra zibethicus. The sequence continues at coordinate 24,168 of PVIU01008903.1, read as the reverse complement.
AAAATTAAACCAGAGTGCTCTTACCCTTTAGCTGCATTTGGGATTGGTGAAGAGACTGAGTCTCACGGAGCCGACTTGCACTTGTATGACAGAGGGAGCCTGTCCCTCCTAGGTGGGACCTATCTGGTCTGCTGTGGCCAGAGAGCAATCACGTGATGTCAGTCCTGGCACTGCATCATGGGAGGTGGACCATGGCATCAACTTGGTGGGTAACCCTAGGGATTCAACCAAATCCCATGGGGCTATGCTCTGTCCGTCAGGTCCATAGGATGGCCACGTCTCGAAAACGGACACTAGAGCTGAGGTACACTGAGGGAAACAGGAAACCTGCCCCTGGAGAGGTCCACGTTCTACCCTCAGAACCCGTGAGCACATGGCTGGTGGTTCCAAAGGGGGTGTGATAAATATGCCGTAAAGTAAGCTTAGAGAAGGAAGGGTTTATGTGGCACACAGCTGGGGGTTACTGCAGTCCATCCTTGTGGTGAGGTCACAGATCAGGAGCTCGCGAGGGCTGGTCACTTCACTTCCAGTCTGGAGCAAAGAGCAGCGAGCTTATGGAGAGCAAACACACGCAAGCTGGGGCTCAGCCGACTCCCTCTTTTTCATTTGGCCCAAGGTCCAGACCAGGGAATGGTGCTGAACATGTTTGGGGGCGTCTGACCTCAGGCTACATGAAAATCAAGCCAATCAACCACAGACCGCCCACTGGCCAGCCTGATCAGTGGGTGGGTTCGTCCTTACTGCCTCTTCCTAGGCAATTCTAGCTTGTGTTGCACAGACAGTTAAAACTGACCAGCACAAACAGGGGACCATACCTTGTCAACACTCCAAAGGGCCCACAAGAGGGAGGACCAGAGTCCAGTCAGAGTAACAGCACAGGAAGGAGACTTCACCTGATGGTATTGGCCTGGAGAGGAAAAGGCCCATGGCCCAGAAGGTGGGGCAGCCTCTTCCACTAGAGAAGGAAATGGGGCATAGGGAGTGTCTGTAGTTTCAGAAAAATGTACCCTACACCACGGGGTGTTCATTCAGTGAAACCCCTTTTCACACCAGACTTTCTGGAACTGTCTTAAAAACTTGGGGGATGCCAGGCGGTGGTGGCACATGTCTTTAATCCCAGCACTCTGGAGGCAGAGGCAGGAGGATCTCTGTGAGTTCGAGACCAGCCTGGTCTATAAGAGCTAGTTCCAGGACTGGCTCCAAAGCTGCAGAGAAACCCTGTCTCAAAAAACCAAAAAAAAAAACAAAACAAAAAAAAAAAACAAAAAAAAAAAAACCAAAAAAAACCACCAAAAAACAAAAAACAAAACAAAACCCCCCAAAACAAAAAACAAACAAACAAACAAAAAACTTGGGGGGAAAGAGGAAGAAAAAGAGGAGGAGGGTGCTATGGAAAATCCCTTTGTACACTGTGAAGATGTGTCACTGTGATTGGTTTAATAAACAAGTTAACTGGCCAATAGCTGAACAGGATGAAGTTAGGTGGGAAACCCAAACTAAGAATGATGGGATGAAGACGGGCAGAGACAGAGGAGTTGCCAGCCAGAGAATGAGTCATACACACAAAATGGCATAGAGGTAAAGGCCATGAGCCTTGGGGCAGCGCATAGATGGATAGAAACGGGTTACACAGTTAGGAGCAATCCCCGCCCTTCAGAGGACCTGAGCTTGGTTTCTGTAACTCCAGGAACCATCATCTCTGCAGCCTCAAGAGTTTCTTTTCAGTGTGTGTAAAGTTTGAAATTTCTTCTGTCTTGTCTTATCTCGAGAAATTTCTTGCCCTATCACAAAATACAAAATGAAACGTAAAACTCTGCCAAAAAAAAAAAAAAAAAAAAAAAACGGGTTACACTATAAGAGCTAGTTAGTAACCAGCCTGAACTGTTGGCCGAGCTTTATAATTCATATTCAGCATCTGAGACACTGGGACCAGTGGCCAGGATGAAAAGCTCTGTTTCCAGGAGGGAGGGAGGAACCAGAGCTTAAAGAAGAGCAGCTGCCAGGGAGTGTTTTGGAATAGCACAGATGCAGCACCTTTGGCCAAGAGGCCTCCACTGTGCAGGCCAAGAAGAAATGGTTTCCTTGAGCTCCTCTAGCAAAGAGGACCTGCCCCTCCCCAGGCTGTGGCTCTCCTACTTTCCTCTCTGAGGGCAGCCTAGCTGTTTCCTTCCATCTAACTGCAGGAAGAGTTTTCTGGAGAGAACCATGAACCCCAACCCAGGGTAAGCACTTCTCTGGCTCACTAAGGAAGACATCTGAGCTTCCTGCTCAGTTCCCATCTGACTTCCCAGCTTCTGACATAGGTGAGGGGACCCTCTACCCCAACCACCCCTCAACATCCCCTCCACCACCCTCTTCCTCCTCAAGTGTCCCTTCCACACTAGAACCAGAATCCAGGCTCCACTCAAAGCTGAGGCTCAGAACTATACTGCACAGAACAGTGTGATCATTCTGGGGGACAGTGGTGGACTTGCTCATGAGGACATTGTTCACACCTTGGAGCTCATTTCTCTACCTCCTGCCGATGGAGCTTCGTTCTAATGTCACTATGCCCACTGCCTGACTGGAGGGTGCTCCGCTCAGACTCTCAGACTGGAGCCCCAGTTACTGCCTTACCAGGATTCCCCAGTAGATGTCTGCTGGAGGTTAGTTAACAAAACCAATTTGATGATTCTATAACTATTTATCATCTATCTGTCCGTCTATTATCTTTCTATCATCTACCTATCTATTATCTACTATCAATTGTCCATCATCTATCCATCTATCAATTATCTATTCATCATCTATCTGTCTATCTATCCATCTACCAATCATCTATCTATCTATCTATCTATCTATCTATCTATCTATCTATCTATCATCTATCTATCTATCACCATCATCTATCTGCTGTCTACCTATCATCTACCATCTACCTATCTAATATCTATTGTAGTTTAATTTTTTTTTTTTACTCTTTGCTCTTTGGGGGCACACAACCTAGCTCCCAAATAAATACACAGAAACTTATTTGTACTTATGAATGCCTGCCCTTAACTTGGCTTGTTTCTAGCTAGCTTTTCTTAAATTATTCCATCTACCTTTTGCCTCTGGGCTTTTACCTTTCTCTAGTCTATACATCTTTCTTTCCTTCTTACTCTGCAGTTGGCTCTGTGACTGTGGCTGGCCCCTGGTGTCCTCTTCTCCTTTTCTCTCTCTTCTCCTTAGCTTATTTATTCTTTCTGCCTGCTAGCCACACCGATTTCTCTCTGCTGGCTAGCTATTGGCCATTCAGCTGTTTATTATACCAGTCAGGGATTTTAGATAGGCAAAGTAACACAGATTTACAAAGTTAAACAAATGCAGCATAAAAGAATGCAACACATCTTTGTATCATTAAACAAATATTCCACACCTTAAGTGAACGTAACACATCTTAAGCTAATATTCCACAAGAGTGTATTACCTGTTGTAGGCCATCTATCCATCTATCATCTATTTATCAGTATCTATCTATCTATCTATCTATCTATCTATCTATCTATCTATCTATCTATCTATCTATCTGCCTACCTACCATACTCCTAGCTCAGAGGAAGTCACTGGCTCAGGCTTGGGCTCCCCTGCACTGTGTGTTGACTGTTTATGCTCCTCTCTCAAGTGGGCCCCCTGAGCTGAGGGAGGAAGCCTCCATTGCTGCTGCCACCTAACATGACAATAGAGCTGAGGCTGAGGAATCTAAGCTCTCTGACAGCATAGTGAACCTAGACTGAGCTTTGCAAGTGTGTGCTGTTTTCTGGGCCAGGCAAAGTGTGTGCTGTTTTCTGGGCCAGGCAAAGTGTGTGCTGTTTTCTGGGCCAGGCAAAGCATTGTGGTTTTGGAAGTATGCTTCAAGCAACTCTTCCTCACCCCCAGCTGAGCTCAGGCCCCAAGTCACCTCTTTACAGCTGCCTCAAAGTCGGTTACCAAGAGACAGCATGGTGGATAGCTACCCCCAAGGAATCGGAGCACTCAGCTGGGGTTAGGTGGGGGATGTAGCCCTCGACTACATTTTCCCTGGCTTTTACAGCTACGCAGAGCAGTCGCTGTGCCTCCTTCATCTCACAATTCCCCGTGTTCACTCTTTCTGGCTCATGCTACTGCTGACCAATTTTAAACCTGAAGTTCAAATGCTAACTTCTCCATTCCCTCCAGTTGCTGGGCTCTTAGCACAGGTGTTAACTTCCAGGGTGGCTTGTTAACTGAGCACCCACTGTACTTCTGTGAACTTAGCTCATATATAAACCACCATCTGAGGTCCTAGCCTAGACTCTGGGTCACAGCTTGGTAAGTATTTGGCATACATGAAGAAAAGCCAGGTCCCGGAAGGTGAAACACACTGCTCACATGACAAGGCTCAGGAGGCAGATACGAACCGGTCCCCTCTGCTGAGAAAGGGTGCTTCCCACGTGTGCTGTCTGACATCAGTCAGTGTGGTGTTGGTGGACCCAGGGCCTCCTATTCGGGATTAGTGGAGAGTAGCGCAGGACATTGTAGAAGCTGCTGGGTGTCTGCTGCTGGATGGGTTTCAGGAGGTTTTCTTCCAGGTGGTGAGTTTCCTGGGGGATTGGGGCTGGTGGACCTTTCGCATCTTCATCTCTCATTGGCCACAGCTGGCAAGCTGTAGCGTGAAGGCCTGGTTGGTTTCTGTCCTCCCACCAGGTCCCACAGTCATTAGGTCCCAAAGAAAATCATGCAGAGAGGTCTATATTAGGTTATAAACTGATTGGCCCATTAGCTCAGGCTTCTTATTAGCTCTTGTAGCTTATATTAACCCATTATCCTTATCTATGTTAGCCACATGGCTCAGTACCTTTTTTAGCGGGGCAGGTCACATCCTGCTTCTTCGGTGATCTGTGCAGGAATGCCGAGAGAGCTTCCTGCTTCCCAGAATTCTCCTATTCTCCTTGCTCCGACTCTACTTCCTGTCTGGTTGTCCCACCTATACATCCTGGCTAATGGCCAATCAGCATTTATTTAAATCATGATTGACAGAATACGGACAATTCTCCTGCACCAGCAAGCAGCAGCATTCCACACCCATTCAAAGGCTACAAAGTCTCACAGAGATTTCAACTTCTACTCATCCTACTGCAAGCTGAATGCAAAAGAGATGCATGGGCAGGAGCTGGAGCTATGTGGTGTTCATTTCCAGTGGAGGCAGGGCAGTCGCTGCCTGCCAGGGGAGGCAAGTCCTGGGAGACTGTGACGTGGGTACATGGGCTTCTTGCTAAGGCTTGAAGCTGCTGTGCCTCTGCTGCTGCTCTTCTGTGCATGGGATGCATCAGCAGTGCTGGGCTGCAGCTCACACTCTGTGCATGGTATGCATCGGCAGTGCTCTGCTGCAGATCACACTCTGTGCATGGGATGCATCGGCAGTGCTGGGCTGCAGCTCACACTCTGTGCATTGGATGCATTGACAGTGCTCCGCTGCAGCTAACACACTCTGTGCACGGGATGCATCGGCAGCGCTTTGCTACAGCTCACACTGTCCACCATAAAATCTTCCAGCTTCTCTTTGCCAAAACAGATCAGATTTCACAAGGCTCTCACTCCCTCACCCAAACCCAGGATGATTAGGGGTTAGCTTAAGGTTCTGCAAAGCTGAAAGTCAAGAAGCAGACATAGCCACACATTCCCAAGAGTCTTCTGATGTTTTCATGTGTGTGCATGTGCCTGCACGGGTGTGCACGGATGTGTGTGCATGTGGTATATATGCAGTTGTGTGCACACATTTGGAAGATAGAGGGCTTCTCGACTCTATGACTCGGAACTCAGGCACTGTCCACCTGGCTGGGTGAGACTGGGTCTTCCTGGACGGGTGCTACTTTGTCAATGACTGAATCATCTTCTCGTGAGGTGTATGTGCTTCCATATGAAGGAAAGAAGACACTGGAAGAGAAGGAAAGGAAGTAAAGGAACGTGAGTCAGCAAGAGCCTGCTGCTCAGATCCCCTGATCTTGGAGTCAGCAAAAGCCTGTGGCTCACAGCCCCTGATCCTGGAGTCAGCAAGAGCCTGTGGCTCAGATCTCCTGATCCCTGGAGTTAGAAGCATCCGGCCACGACTGGCTTCTTGGTACAGTTTCTCTGCCCCATGGCTGGGAGCATGGAGACCTGTGACGGAGAACAAATCCTCTTCCGTGTGGTCATGGCTATGAACAGATCGTAGACGGACAAACACAACTTCAATTTTGAGTTCCCATCCTCTGTTGCCATTAAGTTTGACATATTTACTGAAAAAGAATGAAATCGCATACATCTGAAACTATTTTACCAGCTGCACTTAGGGCTAATTTCACCTCTATCCCATGAAGGGTTGTTGCATGAATATGTTTCCTTAAGGTCACATGTGATTTCAGATCTGCAGTGTGTTCTGGAAGGAGCCACTGCGGTTGTCAGAGCTTGACTGGCAGGAGGAACTTTGCATCTCTTCACCTTAGGGTGAAGATTGTGAAAAGGAGTCCCCCATCCTGGTAAAGCCCAGGAGCCAGGCTGACGTGGTGAGGTCTGGAGCCCCTGACTTGCAGTGGCATTTTATTTGTATTCTAATAAATAAAACTAACCTAAAGATCAGAAAAGCAGAACAGTCAGCCACTGGCTCTTACCTCTGCCTCAGTCTGAAATGGAGATCCTGCCTCCAGGAATCTCAGAATGAGACTGTGTGAGAGCTGTCTCCTCCCATTTTATAATCCTCTCTAGGGCTGGGATTAAAAGTGTGCACCCCTGGGATTAAAGGCATGCACCACCTGGTTTCTATTGCAACTAGTGTAGCTACTGGGATTAAAGGTGTGTGTTACCACTGCTGGTCTGTAAGGCTGACCAGTGGGGCTGTTTTATTCTCTGATTTTCAGGCAAGCTTTATTAATTAAAATACAAATGAAATGCCACTGCACTGACTCACTGGGAATGGGATCAAATTTCCCCAGAAGCACTGTTCTGTGGGAGGGATGCTTGAGAGGAGAGGGTGCTTGCATTCTTGGGGCTTCTCGCCTATGCCCTGGAAATGCCTTGTGTACAGGACATGGAGGAGAACACTGTCTCTGTGTAAGCCCACGCTCAAAGCAAGTGTGCAACTCTGGAGTGTAAGACCAGGCCTTTAGCCTCTGGGTGCTGGGTATCAGCAAGGGATCGCAAGGGAGGGGTGCGTGAGGAGGGATGTTGAATCCGACGACCCACCTGTCTGCCTGAAGACTGATTAGCCCTCCCGCCCCAGCAGCTGTGGTGAAGGGCATGCTGAGGGGTCCGTCCACGCCCCACCCACTCTCTCTTCCATAAGATCAGATGCTGTGTTAGTCTGCTCCAGACTCTCGATTTTAGGGGTGACTCCGACAGTGCGGGACACAAGGTCCTGCATATGGGAAATGTCAGAGTGTTGAATGAACACAGCAACTCTTAGTAAGTACCCACCGTGGGTAAGAACTCTGTCTCAGTACTAAGTTAGGATGCTGCAGTCACCACTTTCCAGAGACTTAGTTTTCCAGAGACTTACATGACATACATGTAAGTCATTGCATCCCACTTTACATGTAAGTCATTCATTGCATCCCATGTTGAGCATGTAGCCACAGGAGGCCAGGGATTGGCACATATATCTTGAAAATTTCTTAATATTACTTGTATGTTTGTGCACCACGTGTGTACAGGTGTCCATGAAGTCAGAAAAGGCCCTTGGAGCTAGAGCTACCAGCAGGAGTGTACGAACTGCCTAGTGTGGATGCCAGGACCTGAACTCAGGTCCTCTGGAGAAGCAGCAAGTGCTCTTAGCCACCTAGTCATCCCGTGATCCTGTCTGCTGTCTGGTGACTTGATAGCTCTCACCTCCTGGGCTTTGGTTCTTCAGGAAAGATAATTGAAGGTGAGGTGGCTGTGTGTCTTGCTCTGTAGAATGGGCCCTAGACCCCCGGCATATGGTCATTGTGTTCACGTGTGCCTGCTACTGTAGAGACCAGCCCCACAGGCCAGGCATGGACATACTGCCTACACACATAGACTTCACAACAGTCTGGAAAGGTCTAGCAAGCCAAATGCTTTGCGGTTCTTAGCAAAAGAAGCATTTCAGGGGCTGCTGTTTCTCCTGTAGCAACACCAGAAGTGATGCATAATTTAAAAACCATATATTTTCAATTACTGTGAGTGTCCCAAACAAGAGCATCTCTTTTTCTCTCTCTTCTGGTGAATGTTAAGCACAACCAGGTGATCATTAAAATCTCGCTTGTGTTGACATTTCCTTCAGCTCTGAAACCAAGGTAAATTTTCTTAGTAGTAAATGAGACCTCTTGGGAAGAGAGTTTCAATAAAAATGATTTAAGCAGTTTTCCTAGTAAAGGAAAGGAAATGAAGGAAAGGTTGGAGAAAGAGAGAGAGACAGAGAGAGAAAGAAAGAGAGAAACCTCAGTTTTATGGCTTGCTTTAGAATCAAAGTCATGGCCAATGTCCCACTGAGATGAAAATGAGTTCAAGATGGAGCCAGGCACACAATGAGTCCCTGGGATGTGTCAAGACCACAGTCTCCAAGAGCATGCAGGTTTCCAACTCAAACGCACCACTGTCACCCTAAGCCCTGGGCACTGTTATCTGAAACATCAGATAGAGATTCCGATGTGATCTCATTATTACCAAATGAATTCAGAGCCTAGAAGGATGCCTGGTTTCCCTTCTGGGAAGAACAGCATGGCAACCTGATGAAGTACATGCCAGAGGCACTAGAGTGCAGTCAGGAGTCTGTCCTCCTGGATGGTCACACTCCCACCCTTGACATCCCACAGTCCGAGAAAACACCACACAGCTGTGACCAAGGGACCTGGCTTGGCTTGCAAGAATCCGTACCCTCCTTTAAGAACCATTGGTTTCTCATTACGCCCCTAAACATATGCTCTTTATTTTTTTTTCAAGGTTCATCTCAAAGCTCCTTGTTTGACTTCCCAAGATTACTTAAAACACTTATAAAATTCAGAAAGCTTGATTTATCATCAACAGAGACAGCTGAGAATGTCCAGCTTCGTAAATGACCCCTACAGTCACTCACAGGCTCCCACTGTCTGGCCAAAGGAAGTTCACAGCTTTAGGGCTCTTTTTAGATCCAGGTGGGGAATGAAGGACTCACAGATCTGTTCCGTGGGGAGCAGTAACACAGGGACGCGCTCACAAGATCTAGCTGTTATGACAAGAGTCAAGCCGTGTCCAAATGGTAGAGTCCCACACTCCACTTGCTTTTGCCTCCACATCCAGGTGTTTCAGCAATAAATAAAATTAATAGCCAGCTGGATTTTTTTTTTACCAAGCAAATTTTCTGTTAGCAAAATATCCCACCTAGCTTTTCTTTGCTCCATTATGGAAGCCTCTGGAGCATTTTATTGCATTACAGCTGAGGAGGATACAGGGTCACACGGCTGGGGTGGAATTTCAGCTGTGCGTGCTGCCCTGAGGACATCTGGGAGAAGACACCTAACACTTCTGAACTTGAATCTTGGCCTTGGTGAGGTGTAGTCACTGACAGATCCCCCTTCTCTGCAGGTGGATTACACTGGGCTGTGTCCAGTCTGTGACAGCCATTTGATAAGCTTTCACCACAACCATTCAGGTGGGCAACTGTCCTTAACTGTCCTTATTGATGTCAGGATTTTGCACCGACTAAAATTCAGGTTATAGAGCAAACACCTTACTTTGTGTTTTATGAAAGGCTCTATATGGTGTCCTTACACCTGTGCTTCCGGGATTTTATCTACTTCTATGACCACACCACCATCACCATCATCATCACCATCATCATCATCATCATCATCATCATCATCATCATCATCATCACCACCATCACCATCATCACCATCACCATCATCATCATCATCATCATCACCATCACCATTGTCATCGTCATCGTCATCATCATCATCATCATCACCATCACCACCATCATCATCATCATCATCATCATCACCACCATCACCATCATCATCATCATCGTCATCATCATCATCATCATCATCATCATCATCATCATTCTAGACAGAGTACCATCCTGTATAAGATAGCCTCAAACTAAGCAGTCCTATCTCAGTCTCTTGAGCCCTGGGATTATAGGCAAGGGTCACCTGCCTGCCTTTTTTTTATTGTATCTTAATCACAAGAGTTAACACAAATTCCAAAACTGAAGGTCACGCTTGTGACTTGTGCTCTTGGCTCATACTTCATACTATTGCATTAAATACATGGGTCTAGGTAAGAGAGCGGCACCGTGAAGAAGCAGACAGCAGATTTAATGTGTGTGTGTGGATTCAGTGAAGGGCGGCTGGGTCAGCTTTTCACTGTGATAGCAATATGACTTTCCAGTGACATCCTTAAAGAACCTTCTAGATATGCTCTGTCTAGTCCCCACATTTCCCAGAGCAATATTGAGCAGAATTGGCAGGTTAAAAATAATGAGTCCACTGGGGAATACAGACCTAGTGCAAAGGTTCAGAACACATGCAACTTTCATGGAGGGCTTGAGTTTGGTCCAGCACCAACACTGAGCAGCTTGTAAGTCTGTAACTCTAGTTCCAGGAGACCTGGTGCCCTTTTATGGGCATGGAAGGCATCTGCAGTCATCTGCATATCTACAGCATAGATATACACTCATACATTGAAAAATGAATTCTGTAAACTCAGTCCATCACATCCATCCATTCATCCATGCATCCCAAAGATACTCAGTCAAGGCTGCCCTCTTCACTCTGAGTTCCCTGTCAGTACTGAGCAAGTGTGTTCTAACACACCAGCTTCTGATGAGAGAAATTGGTGGCAGTCGTGTCCTTGAAGCAACATGGAGAAAAGGAAGTCTGAGGAAGGCTTTAAGAAGAAACCCAGCTAATGAGGAGGACATCACCATCATCCCAGCTGAGGAGGAGGACATCACCGTCATTCAAAGATCCTGATGAGTGTGATCCAGCAGGGAGCAGCAAGCGCAGGGTTTGGCTTTGCCTCTATGGCATCCACGTGCGTGTTGTGTTTGTGTATGAATGAGAGATAAAGAGGTGCAACACATGACTTCACTCTCCCTCTCTTACTCTCTGTCTCCCTCTGTCTGTGGCTCTCTCTGTCTTCCCTGTTTCCATACATTTCCTGGTATCTTCCCCTGGCTTCTAACTCTGTCTTCTCCCCCTCCCCCATTTTCTGCCTTTCTCCCTGTATCCTCAGGCTCTTTCTGACTTTGTCCTCTCCTCAGTCTCCCTCTCTCCCTCTCCCTCGGGCCACAGTCTCATTCCTCTGAGGTTGTCCACCAGGTCCTCCCACAGGCACTGGGTTCCGTTCTCTCTCCAGCATCACATGGGACTCAAGTACAGGTGGAACCCTTTTCTGCCTATCCAGCAAATAGATTACCCATCTCTGTCCTTAGCTGTCAGGCCACAGGTTTATGATTTTCAAAGATGATTTGCACTGGACCAGTTCCTGATCCTGCATGCTAGTGCCTCCTGGGATGAGACCAAGAGAGGATTTCATCTTCTCCTTACCTCCTAACTGCTAGGGGGCATCTCTCATGTGGATTAAGTGTGAGGGAAGCATTACAGCTTTGCACTGTGTGCTAAAAACAAGCAGATAAAGCCCCATACTGCAACGTGGCCCAGAAGCCACTCCTACCCACCCAGTCAGACAAAGGAGGACTATTTTCCCTATATTACCCCATGGATCAAGAGCCCCAGCTGGAGTGTGGTAAAGTTGTAGCTGTCCCAGGGTAGCCACAGATTTTCACAGGGACCCAGCAGAGATGAATCTGGCTCCTACACAGAGTAGCCAGGGTTAAAGTTCATGCACTGTCCATCACATGGGAAGGACCAGGCATGCTTTCCTTGATGGAAATCACCTTCCATTTGCCCTCTAGAAATGACACTGAGGTTGCCATCAACACTGACAGAGATGCCCCACATACTCACCCATAGGTCCACACAATTACTCAGGGTCCCTGAGATGACACACCAAGCTAAAGCCACTTAAGACAGGAGAGGTTTAGGTTGGTTCATAATCAGTGGACTGGGAAGAAAGTGGACTGGACAGGAAGTAGGCTGAAAACCTGGAGACCCACCCATCAGCAAGCTGCTCCCTCCAGCAAGGCTGCCCCAGTTAAAGACTTCACAACCCCTCCAAACAGCATCGCCAACTTGGGGCTCAGGATTCAAGCACACAAGCCCATGAGGACAGTGAACATCTGAATCATCCTTATCACCCTCCTAAAGTCCTCCTTAGCAGTTACAGCAGTTCTCAGCAGGCAGCGGAGAAAGCTCACTTCTTTACGTTTACAGTATTTATAGGTGCCATTTCATTTAACGCTTTAAGTAACATCACCCAAAAGAGGTGATGTCATGAGGTTGACAGGATCCGTCCATTTTCTCTTGTGTTGGTTCTCCTGACTTCCCCCGGAGACAGGTGTGATTTCACGCATGCTCTGCCTTGGATGCTCACTTCCACTGACACACCCACAAGCAGAGACTATCCAAGTTTGCCATGCCTTTCTTGTTGGCCTTTCTCAGTGTGTCGGCTCTACTCCCCCGCATGCAGTCACCACTGTAACGCAAGCAGGTGTGATTCTCCAAGGCGTGAGGAGACATCATCTAACTGACTTGAGACCTATCGGCTGCGGTGTTTCTTACACCTACTAATGCTAAACGGAACTGATAGATATTTCATGAGGGCATTTTACACCCCTGCTTGTAGGTGTGATTTAGCTAAATTCCTCCATCTTGTTCGGTCATTAACCTCTGTTGGCTGCAGTGTTGTCCTAACATTGTAAAATTAATTGGGAGCATGTTTGTGTTGTTACATACTTGTGAACAAGAAAATCACCTGCTTCTTCATGGTTCAGTGGCCTCATTCACAGTTCCTCCTGGTCTCTGCGATGATTTTATGCACGATAATTGTAGGACGCCGTGGAGATGAGGCCCTCAAGATGTCGGTGGGACATGGAGTCTTCCCGTGAGCCCTGTTGTGGCACTGGATGGCTCCATACTTGTTGGCTGGGACTCACACCAGAACAGAGGGATACAGAACTTAGCATTGTGGCCATCCAAGCATCTCAGCTACAGAATGTGGAGTTGATAGCTCCCGGAAGTGGGAAGGGGTAGCAGGCTGTGCACCTACAGCAGAGAAGGCAGGGAGAGGAGTTGTACTGATCTGTGTGAGTGTCCTTCTGTCCCCATCCATTTCCTGGGCCTATTTCAAGCTCTCATCTTACTTGTCGCCAGGGACACACAGCCAGGTTTCCTCTATAATAGACAAGGCTCTAGACCTGGCTGGAGGATTGGTTGCCATGGATTTAGACTAGCTGAAAGTTGGGGTTCTGAGAATCTACTGTAGGGACCTTGAATAACAAGCCTTTTATTTAAGGATACTCAGGCAGATAAGACAGACTTTCTAAGGCCAAGAGAGCTGGAGGCCAAGTCTGGCCTTCAACGCTTCTAGTCTAGAATCAAGACCCTTACCCTTAAAATAGGAGATGAATGAGAAATGTTACATTGCTCCTTTCACTTGTTCTAATTTTGTTTCTTGTGTTATGTGAAGGATCCTTTATTCCAGAGCCCAAACCAAACATGTTTGGGAACACAATGAAATTATTTTCCAAAGTCGTTTCAGTCCTTGCTTTGTAGTTTGCTAGCTTCTTATCCATTTCATCTCTAACTCATTCTCCACCTTCCATTACCAGAACCTCGCACATATTTAGAAACTTGTGTCTTTGCTGCCACCTCTAACTGCCTTTGATAACATGGTTGGGTAGTAAGTAGCCTTGGCCACCAGAGTGGTGTCTTTGTAAACTTGTGTAAAGACATAATCAATGCATGTGGACACACTCATTGAACACCTCTGTTGTGTAGATGGAAGTCTCTGTCCATCCCACTCCCACAGCCATCTGGTCACAAAGAAACACACAGAGGCTTATATTAATTATAAACTGTTTGGCCTATTGCTCAGGCTTATTACTAACTAGCTCTTACAACTTAAATCAACCCATAATTCTTATCTGTGTTTAGCCACGTGGCTTGGCACCTTTTCTCAGTGCAGCACTTTCATCTTGCTTCCTCTGTGTCTGGGTGGTGACTGACTCTCTGCCTTCTTTCTTCCCAGAATTCTCTTAGTCTGGTAGCCCTGCCTATACTTCCTGTCTGCCTACTGGTCAATCAGTGTTTTATTAAACCAGTATGAGTGACAAATCTTTACAGTGTGCAAGAGCATCCTCCCACAGCACTGTCACACTGCAGGAGTGGGCTGGGTGAAAATGGGAAGTACCCATTTCCATCACCTCATGCCTTCCCTCTCTTCCTGACATTCAACCTTGAGACTTCAAAGTGGCCTTCAGACCTAGCTATGTGTTATCTATAGATAACTGCAATCTTTTGTTTTGTTTTGTTAAAAAAAAACACTGATATTAAAAAGATCACTAATTCACACCTGTAGAAATGTTGCTCCCTGACCTCTTCCCAGGGTGCACTGGGGGATGTCTGGAGTCCTTTTTGCCACAAGGGGACAAGTGCTGTGGCTACCTGATGGGAGGAGGTCAGGGATGCTGTTCCTATCTTACACTGTTCAGGACATTCTAGAAAACCTATCTGACATGTGACATTCTTTCCAAGTCTCTGTGATTTCATGTTTTATTATATGTAGTGTGTGTGATTGTGTATGTATAGTGCTGTACACGAATGTGTTAGTGTGAGTGTGCACCTGTGTATGTGTGGAGGCCAAAGGTTGACGCTGGGCCTTTCCTCTGTCACTCTCCAACCTTATTTTCTGAGACCCTGTCTCTCTCACACAGAAACTGAAGCTTATTGATTTCTCTAGGTTGGCTGGCCAATCAATGAGTTTCAAGGATCTGTCTGTCTCTGTGTCCCCTGTCTCACGTGCCCAGCTTTTTAGATGGGTTCTGGGGATCTAAACTCAGGGCCTCCCAATTGTGTGGCAGGCACTTTACCAAATGAGCTGTCTCCCCATCCCCACCCCACCCCACCTGTTTTTATAAAGATATCGGTTTGTTTTTTTTTAAAATAAGGATATTGTGTTCAAGTCCTGATCTGGTATGATGTCATCTAATTTGATGACATCTACAAAGAGTGTATTTTGAAAGGTCACATTCAGATACCAGGGTTGGGATGGACCATATCTCTTGAGCAGATGCAATCAACTCAGGGCAGTGTGTTGTGCTTGGGAAATGGCGTTCATGTCTGAGGCATTTTGCAAATAGCTTTTTAAATGTCATCTTTGTTTTCTAAGCTTGGGACGGGTCAGTCTGTCTGTGGTTCTGGTCTGGGCCTCTCCAGCCCCTCCGTGTCTGCAGAGCTGATTACATCCCCTGCTTTCCTCAGTTCCTGGACCACTCTGACATTGGGTGTGTCTCCCTGTGTGCTCCAACAAGTGCCCATCCTGACTCCCATTTCTGGCCTTTTCATCTTTCCCTCCATCTCTTTGTATATTTGACTTCTCATTGCTCCAGCTTCTGCTCCCTGTCTCTTCCCAGGTGGAGCACCTCTGATCCTCTGAGTAACAAGTGCTCCCTGTCTCTTCCCAGGTGGAGCATCTCTGATCCCCTTAGTAACAAGTGCTCCCTGTCTCCTCCCAGGTGGAGCACCTCTGATCCTCTGAGTAACAAGTCCTCCCTGCAGCTTCTCTCCATCTCCCTTCTCTTATGTGGCTTCTTATTGATATCATACAAAGTGATGCTGAACCCACTTCCTTCCCATCTCATCCATGACACACAAACCTCAAACAGCAGAGCCCTGGACTTTTGGACCCCCTGGCACCTTCAAGGACTCATAAATATTCACGGATCAATGACCCTTTTGTTCAGTGCTGTGAATTATTCAAATCTACTGTAGACTTAGCTCAGTGTCACCAAGTGGGACCAGGGAAGCTTCACCTTCATGAGGTTCTGCAGAGATGAGCGAGTGGAGTGAATTAGTGCATGCATCCGTGATATGGCAGACTCCTGGTAGCTGTTCAATTTAGCAAAAGTGTGTGTGGAGCACATGCTGCTGATAATACGGTTCCTGTGTTTTCTGGAATTCAATCACACACCATCCACTAACGAGTCTCCATGTCTCTCTCCCACTAGTTCAGCTGTTTGTGTAATACATTCCTTAAAATAACATGATTTTTAAACACAAATCAATTTATTCAGTAATAAAACTTTTATCATTATGGTAAATGGGAAGCCAAATGGGCTTCCTGTCTGCAATAAGTGGGAAGTAATCCTCCGAGCTAGATATAATAAAATAAAGCAGCGCACAATCGCATTCTGACTGCACAGAGAATGCCTTGGACCCAGACTGCATCTCAGGCCGCGGGAGAGCGGGTCAGCTGTGCACCACCGGGCAGTGAGATGCTATGAACTGGACATGGGATTCTGTCTAGTAAGGCCACCATTACCTTAAAGGAAAATGTAATTCTGTGTGTGTATGTGGTATGCATGTATGTGTGTATTGTGTGCTCACATATATGGAGGATAGATGTCGTTTCTGGATGTCTTTCTTGATTTATTTCCACTTTCTTTTAGAGACAAGGTCCCTCGATCAACCCAGAGCTCACCATTAAGCTAGACTGTCTGGCCAGAGAGCTTTGCAGTGCCCCTGACTCTGCCTCCCAGGTGCTGGGTTACAAATGTGCTCCATCCACTCTGCTTTTCACACGGCTGCTGGAGGTGGAACTTATGTCTCTGTGTGGCAAAGACTGAGCCATCCATATTCCCAGCCTGTAAAATGTGTTCTTTTTTTTTCTTTTTTTTCTTTTTTTTGGTTTTTCGAGACAGGGTTTCTCTGTGGCTTTGGAGCCTGTCCTGGAACTAGCTCTTGAAGACCAGGCTGGCCTCGAACTCACAGAGATCCACCTGCCTCTGCCTCCCGAGTGCTGGGATTAAAGGCGTGTGCCACCACCGCCCGGCTAAAATGTGTTCATTTTAAAAGGAGGCCATCAATGTGTATCATAGCAACACATTGTGACAGAGACCAGTGCAATCTCCTCAAATTCATTTGCACACTGGAAAGGGCAGAGGTCAGGTGAGCCCCATCAAATCCAGCACCATGGCTCCTGTTCAGTGTCTGTGCATGTGATTGGCCTTTCTGGGAAAGAACAGAAGTGCCTAGCCCACCAAAGCAGAGTGTTGATGCTTCACAAGCACTCTGAGTCATCTTGGATCCTGGGACCCTGCAGAGTGGTTTCTGGGGCACAGTCCTCACCATCCAGATCTTCCAAGGCTGCAGGTCACTGGAAGCACACCCACACTGCTAGGGGCGGAGAAAGGGCCAGGACAGTGGAGTACGTTCTCGCATGTTTTCCAAGTGCTATCCCATGGAGGGTTCTTCAGCTGTAAGAGTAAAATAATGGCACGGGAGACAGAAGTGATATGCCACAGGAAAGTGTATGCATATCTAGATTCAGCAAACATACACCATGTGGTGCATCCAGTCTGGTCTACAACTCTGGAGACCAATCTGTGGGGACTACATCATACCCATGGTTGTCCAGGTTGAGTGAGCCAGATAAAGATTTCAGGGTCATTAGGAAATAGTTTTGCTTGGGTGGTGGACAGCTTTGTCTTGACTGCAGGACCAGCACCACCCATACATGTCCTCGCCATTTGTACTGAGCTGTGCTCTTCAGATCTGTGCATTTGGTTTAGTGTAAAGCTGCATCAATTAAGCTGATTTAAAGGAACTCAAAGCAGGGCTGGAGAGATGGCTCAGTGGTTAAGAGCAGTGACTGTTTTTCCAGAGGTCCTGAGTTCAATTCCCAGCAACTACATGGTGGCTCACAACCATCTGTAATGAGATCTGGTTCCTTCTTCTGACCTGCAGGTATACATGCAGGCAGAACACAGTATACATAATAAATAAATAAATCTAAAAAAAAAAGGAACTCAAAGCATGCATGGTTCAGCCTTGATCTCTGGTCACTTCAAAGCCCTCCTAGCCCCACATCTCTGCTGTCTCCCCTTCCCCCAACTTTGTCTTTGTTGTGTTTCCTATTGCTGTGATAAAATGTCCTAACCTAAACAACCTGAGGATGGAAGGGGTTTGGGGCTTACAGTTCCAGGGTATAGTCCATCATGGATGGGGAAGCCATGGCAACAGGAACACGAGGCAGCTGGTCACATTGCATACACAGACAAGAAGCAGAGAGTGATGGACACCAGTGCTCAGAACATTATCCTTGCCCTGAGCGTTGGTTGTTTTTGTTGCTTTCTGATCTGCCACCATGCAAAGGGTCAGTGGCTCACAGTCCCGCTGCCATGGGCAGAGCTTCCTGCCGTGCTTCCTACTACAGTGAACTAAATCCTCTGAAACCTTGAGCCAGATTGGACTCTCCCCCACTAAGTTGTTTCTGTCAGAAAAAATGGTCACATGATGTAATATTAATGAAAAAATTTAGTGCCAAAGAAATGGGTCTTTTTCTGTAACTAATCCTGGGCAATTGCTCCTTGAGCCTTTAGAGCTGACTTGTAGAGTAGAATCCAGAGGCCTCGACAGATGCAAGCCAGAGAGGCCCTAGAATGCCATCGTGTCTCTTGGTGGTTGAGTCTGGTAGGCAAGAATGCAGCCCATGAAGACTGCTGTATTCTGGCAAAAAAAAAAAAATCTGCCTGTGTTCTACCCATGCCCTGAATCTCTGAGCATGATTGAATCCAACGATAATGGACTAATGTATTTGATGGGGAAGTCTTGAGAGAATATGGAATTTGTTCAGCTATGGGGACTCTGGTTGGAGCTGCAGTGAAAGTGGGAATGAAGAGGCAGATGTATTTGGAAAATGTGCAACTTGGCTAAAGCTAATTAGAGGCTTGGTTGAAGTTGCAGACAGAATGGCTGCAGCTATCCGCAGGTTGGCACCATGTGAGTGGAAATGTACTGCACACCGTGACAATAGGAAGTGCTGCGTGGGCTGGGACTCAGCCCACAAAGACGCCAAGGTAAAGTCCTAAAAACCCATTGGAAAACTCCCTTTCAAACAGTAAGATCAACAGATGTGTTCTACTTGAACGCGCTGCCTGAAGAAAGGGTTCGCCATGCTGGCATCCAGAGCCACTGTAGCCGTGGTCCAAGGGCACTTGGCTGGTAGCAGAGCCTGGCAGTGTCTGCACAGTCCTGGCCTTTCCAGGTGTGCAGGATAGAATGTCACAAGGCTGTGGAAGCTGGTAACACACTTTTTAAAGAAACCACATGAGGCCAGGCAATGTGCAATAAAGTCAGACTCCATGAGTGGTGTGTGCTTTGCTGAGGCTTTGAGGGAATCTGAAGTTGCAGTGGAGACAGCAGTGGATTCTGGGAATGATAGGTATGTGGGATGTTGGACAAGGAAAGCTGTAGTTACCAAGTAGAGCTAGCCCAAGAGAGAGGGCACGCGTGCTGTCTGAGGGGACTCTGTGGGGTGGGGCTGTCTGAGCCCACTGGAGCTCACATCCTAACACCACTTGCCCTGAATTAGGGGCAAGAAGCTTCAGGATTTAACATTTTCCCTATAGGGCTTTGGGTCTTGCTCGAACAAAGCCTTTCTTTCTACACTCCATAGTCCTCCCTTTGGAGATGGGGATGTTTATTCTGCGCCATTATATATTGGAAGTGTGTAATTTTCATTTTGCTGGGGCTCACAGCTGAGAGTTTGCCTTGAGTCTCAGGAGAGACTTTGAACTTTGGACAGTTTTGACAGTGTTGGAGCTGTGAAGAGTGTGGGGGCTCTTCAAGTTGGGACAAATGCAGTTTGCACTGTAAGACTGCCGTAAGCTTTTGGGGGGCCATGGGCAAGTGTTATGGTTTGAATCTGAAATTTTTCCCCACAGGCTCATAAAGTTTTTCCTCCCTTAAGTTATTTCTGTCAGGCATTTGGTCACACTGATGCAGAAATAACAATGCACAGGGCAGTATCTTTTTCCATACTGCAATCTCACCTGTCCCCAGCACCTGGTACAAGAAGAATGACCTCCTACGACAGCTGAGGGGTGAATCAGTGACAAGACTCAGGCCAAGCAGGATATGTATCAGCTGGAACTTGGGTCTACACAGAATTAAACTTAGGATGGGGAAAGACAGGGGAGCAAAAAAGAGAAGAGATGGAGGGGTTTCTGAAGCTGGGAGACCCTGGCTCCTGTCCTAATGTGGGGGCCTTTCACCCTATCCATTTCATGTGGAAAACATAGAACATTGTTAGGACTACCACTCACTTGCCTGGGCGGCCCAGACCTGGGCTTGGACATGGCTGAGGCTGTGTGTCCCAGGTGGACCTTAGGATCCAGTGCGCCCTGTGTGCTGTGGGAATCAGTAGCAGATTCATCCACACCCCTCAGAACATCTCAAGTGTCATGGCAGAACTCAAGAGCAGTCAGGAAGAAGCAAAACATCATAACTCAGAGGATGGAGGGAGTGTAGCCATGGCAACCAGGAGCAATATTCTACTTCATCTCTGATGAGGATGGGACTCAGAAAAGTCTGGAGGTTGGATTCATGTCTGGGGAGACCAGCGACCCAGAAGCCAACTGGATGGTGCTTTTGTTATATGCTAACCTAAGTGATTGGTGACCCCCCCCAAATGAGTTGGGTGGAACACAAAAAAAATCACCCAAACAACAGAACTCCGAGAAACCGAAGGATCAGTTGTCTTTGCCCATAGAGTCATTTGCCATTAAATTTTCCATCAAACTTTTATCTAGCACAGGTATTTTCCAAAAACTGGTATACTTTGCAGAGATATGAAGAACAAAGCTGTGCCCAGACAGAGTTAGAAGACTCTGGAAGCTTCGACTTCTCTGTGTCCCTCATTTCCAGGTGAGCGTGGCCAGTCCCTCCTCACGTCTGCGCACATTCGCTCCTGGGAAGCGTGTACATGGAATCATCTCTATGTAAATTTGTTCTTTCTGATGAAATGACTTCTGGACCTGTTGTGCAGCATTAGCAGAGAAAGTCTTCACAGAGCTCAGTGGTGAGTTTCTGGGGCAAAGGGCAGAAGGTATAGGACACAAGGCAGAGCAAAGGTACCTCATCAAGACTTGCTTCTGGGTACCTCCTTCCCCAGACCCTAGACACTGGGTGGAGGGATGAGATCCCTGCTCAGTTTGCTGAATGGGCAACTCTGACCTCATGAACTGTGGTTTCAATTGCACAGGCAAACTCATCTGCTGGTCTGGTTTGTTGCTGAGGTCGACACCAACTGTGGTCTCACCCAAGTCGCTGCAACGTTTTGCAAACCTTCTTTCTAGCAGGGCAGCTACAAAGGGAAGACATATCTGTGTAGCTGGTAAGGCAGTCTGGGTGTGAACATCATGGTCCTGGCTGGACCTGAAAGTGGGGGAGGAGAAGAGAGTGGATGGGGAGGGGCAGCAGATGCAAGGTGGGTTGTGACTAATCACTTGGAGCTGAGGCAACACTCTGGCCTCTAGTGTCCTAGGAATGTTGGTGCTGAGTCACCCAGCTGCAGGTGTGACTGACTCATTCCCAGGTGACTGCACCCTGCCTTGTGGCTTCCACACTCCATTCCATAGCTATAGACAAAGATTGCACTTTCTTTTCCTGGCCTCCCAGACCTGAATAATCACATAGCAACTATATTAATTACAACACTGTTTGGCCAATGGCTCAGGCATATTCATAGCTAGCTCTTACATCTTAAATTAACCTATTTCTTTTTATATGTGTATTGCCACGAGACTGTGGCTTACCAGTAACATTCTGTCATCTTTCTTCTTCAGCAGCTACATGGTGCTTCCTTGACTCTGCCTACTCTCTCTGTGTGTCTCTGTTCTGATTTCATGCTTGGCTTTACTCTGCTAAGCCATTGGCAGGAACAGCTTTATTCATCAACCAATAAAAGCAACATAAATACAGAAAGACATCCCACATCATCTCCCCTTTCCTATCTAATTAAAAAAGAAGGCTTTAGTTTTAACATGGCAAAATTACATATACAAAGCAGTTATCAAGCAAGAATTATAGTTATAATATTTAGTTCATTTACATTTGACAAATTAAGGAAAATATTCTATCATTTTATCCTGTCTTTCCTTGACTCTGCCCACTCGCTTTTTATATCTCTGTTCAGATTCCCTGCTGGCCTTTACTCTGCAAAGCCATTGGCAGAAACAGCTTTATTCACCAACCAATGAAAGCAACACATATACAGAAGGACATCCCACATCACACAGCCCTCCTAGGAATATGAGACAGGACCTATGCGTCGTTAACAAGTCCACATCTACTGACACCAGCTCAGGGGACTCTGCTGCTTGTGTCCAGGACCTCTTCCCTCATGGATTTGCCAGGTGTCTGACTTCTTGTGGAAAGTGAACATGATTAAAATCAAAAATAGATACAGAGCTGGGCGGGGGTGGCACACGCCTTTAATCCCAGCACTAGGGAAGCAGAGGCAGGTGGATCTCTGTGAGCTCAAGGTCAGCCTGGTCTACAAGAGCTAGTTCCAGGACAGGTTCCAAAGCTACAGAGAAACCCTGTCTTGAAAAACCAAAAAAAAAAAAAAAAAAAAAAAAAAAAAAAAAAAAAAAAAAAAAAAAAAAAAAAAAAAAAAAAAAAAAAAAAGATACAGAAGGCAGTGCCACCTAGGCCTCCTGCAGTGAGAAGGGTCATATGTCAGCCACTGAGGCAGTGCACCCCCTGGCCTGGCTTAATCCTCTGCTAGTGCTTGGTTCTCTTTGCCACCTGAACTCTAGTCTGAACAAAATCCCTTGGGTGTGAGAGGCCCTTCCTGTGGTACACAGGAGAGTATCTGCCTTCTTGGTACATGACTTATTTATTTTCCTTCCTGGACTGCCACCACCATCAACAAAAAGCCTTATTATCCTCTAGCTGATACGGCTAATTATTTGTAAAACAGAAGTTTGTCTTTTTCTCTTGTGTTAGAAACACATGAAATTGACCCAGAAAAAAATGGGCATATCACAACAAGACTGATTAGAAATTCTGGAGGGATAAATAAATATTATTTCTTGTTCATAGAGCCTCTATCGCATGAGCGGTGGATAAGCCCTTTGCCCGTGTAAAGAGTCCCTAGAAACATGCATAAATCTGTCAGCTTTTTCTATGACCGAGGCTGTCAGCTTAAGAACCATGAGGATGGAAATGCCGAGGGTGTGGAGCAGCACTAAATAGCAAAGCAAACAGAGACCTCCACGGCTCTTCAGACGTCCAAGGAGATCAACCTGTGTATTGATTACCCGGCCTGTAAATTAATGAGCTCTCCCCATTAATTATGTGTCTTCATAAATGTCCTTAGACTTCTTGGTGATACGGGGAGGTGTGGAACCAAGTGAGGTTGACAGAGCTGGAGGGAACTGAGAGTTTGCGTTGAAGAACCGGGCTCTGCAGCATTGGCCCAGCCTTCCTTGTCTCCCCCTCCCAGGTCCCCACTCCCAGCAAGCACAGGAAGTGTCAAGATTGACTGTCCTCAGCCTCTGGTTCCACTTCTCTTGACAACTGGCTCCAGATCTGGTCACACTCAAGTCCCTTCAGAGAGGACTCTGGAGAAAGAAAAAAACCAGCCAAACAAAACAACATTGCTATTGTAGCCAACACCTTGAAAATGTGATTGGCCAACCCTCTTTTTTAAAAATTACTACCTGTATTCATGTATGTACATGTGCGCATTGGTGTGTGTGTGTGTGTGTGTGTGTGTGTGTGTGTGCACTTGTGTGTAGGTCACAGGACAACTTGCAGGAGTTTCCTTCCATAATGTGAGTGCCAAGGATCAAAGTCAAGTCACTGGGCTTGGCCACAACCACCTTTACCTGCGTAGCCATCTCGCCTGCCCCCTCTAGCCCCTTCTACAGTTGCTCCCATACACAGGCGTGGTTGACGATCCTCAGGGCTTCTCCATCTGTCTCCTCAGGCTGTGGGCTTCTGGAGAGGGACTCATTGCACCCTTATTGATCCTTGATTCCCAGACAAGACTGGACTTGCAGTGGGGGTGAAGAATGGTGCTATAGCTGTTGACAAAACCTTGACGCAGGATGCCGCCAGTGTTGTCCCGAGTGAGCACATTGCTCCCAACAGGGACGGCAGTGGAAGCAAAACTGGGGACTTCTGGGGACTCTGACTGCTGGGGACTCTGACTGCTGGGGACTCTGACTGCTGGGGACTCTGACTGCTGGGGACTCTGACTGCTGGGGTCTCTGACTGCTGGGGTCTCTGACTGCTGGGG
>PVIU01008902.1:0-79901 GCA_004026605.1 Ondatra zibethicus | reverse complement strand
GGTTGTTTTCCTCAGGGATATATTTCAGTGGGCGTATACCTGTATCACTTTGCTTGCCCCCTTCTTCCCCATTCTATGTATCCGTGTATCACTGTGCTTGCCCCATCCTCCCCCAGCCTATGTATCCCTCTATCATTGTGCTGGGCTCCCATCCTCCCCCAGCCTATGTATCCCTGTATCATTGTGCTGGGCCCCCATCCTCCCCCAGCCTATGTATCCCTGTATCATTGTGCTGGGCTCCCATCCTCCCCCAGCCTATGTATCCCTGTATCATTGTGCTGGGCCCCCATCTTCCCCCAGCTTATGTATCCTTGCACCACTGTTCTGGTCCCCCATTCTCTCCCAGCCTATGTATTCCTGTATCACTGTGCTGGGCCCCCATCCTCCCCCAGCCTATGTATCCCTGTACCACTGTGCTGGCAACCCATCCTCCCCCATCCTTACCCTTGGCTTCTCTCCTGTTCTGTCTGACTGAAGGATAAACTGAGATGGAACTGCCTTTGGAACCCTTTTGGTCAAGACTTCTTGTCCAGTACTTCTAAAATGTTGACACAGTTCTGGAAGTGACTGCGGTTGTTTTCCCGGTATGCTATGTACCAGCAAGACACTGTGAAGAAACTGAGCACGACAGTTTTGTGAAACTCTGTGACCCATCTGCACCCACATGGAGGTTCTGCCTCAGCGACCTTAGCAGTATTCAGATCCAGTTTGCATTTAGGGACTGATGGCCAATTTCTTTCAAAACCTTATGCTGACTTCATACATGTGGGAAATTTGGCTTTCACTCCTAGTTGCCTTTATTTTTGGCTTTGCTTTTGATATGTGCTGTACTTTAGATACTTTCTTTTAAGATCTCAAAGATTTAATTTTTGGTTATTGTGGGTTAGCTGCCGTTTTTTATGTACCATGACCCCGAGGAGCCAGGAATCCATTATTGCAACATAGAGACCTTCTGAAAAACAGGACGTTTACCCTCCAGCTATCTGCTAACTGCTGTCCCTGTCAGCACAGAGTTATGAGTGTGCCGCGGCTGTTGTCTGCTCAGCTTGAAGGATGGGGTTGAGGAAGAGCTGTGGTGCCAGCCAAGATGGGGTCATGGAGACAGCAGTTAGCAACAACAGTTTAGACTGGAGACCTGGCTCAGCGGGCAAGAGTACTTTCTGTGCAGCAAAGAGGCCCTGAGTTTAGATTCCAGCATGTCAGGTGTGGCTATGTTGTTTGAGTGAAACCCTCGTGCTACAGAGGGAAGTCATAGGGTTATTTCTGGGGCTTGCCGGTCATCAGTCCAGCTAATTTCACTGAGAGGCCTTGTCTCAAAAGCAGGGCACCTAACATCTTTCTCTGGCCACTGAATGTGCATACACAGGCTTATGTACATATATGTGCATATAGAATACATAAACATATACCATCACCCCCACCACCAATAACAACAGCAGCAATAAAAACAAACCAAAACTCCCAATTTTCATCGGAAGCCACTAGGTCATGATGGTGTCAGAGCTGTGGGTTTCTGGATAAACAAATTGAAGCCCACTGGTCTCAGAAAATAGCAAAAGGAGAATGTTACCAATCCCAAACTGCCTATCTCTGACTAGAGTCTACCAATTGGAGTTCACCATCTAACCTCCACTAGGAATAGATTGGGTCAAATGCTTAGCTACAGTCAATGAAGCAGTCACTTTGCTTTTGCATTTTGCTGTGCAAGCTACTCTCCATGCTACTAAAGCTAAGCTCCCAGGCCCTCCTCCAGTCCTGAGTGCTGTCCTGCGTGCAAGTGGTTCTTTGCTCAGATAAATGATGCTAAGTTTAATTAATTTGCCTATGTTTTTTCTTTGGACAGAGGCAACACTGTTCCCTCCAATAAGCTGTATAGGGAAGTGGCTGTTAATAAAATGATATAAGGTATTATTAGGAAGAGTTATTATATAATAAGTGACATGCCATTAGTTTATGAGCAGATAGATGGAACTATACAAGGAGGGTGATGGTTTGGATAGGTGTACCCTGCTGGCCTATGTGTTGAAGGTTTGATCACCATCCTGTGATATTACTGGGACATGGTTGAATCTGTAAGAATAGGGCTTAATGGGAGGAGGTCAGGTCACTAGGGCAGTGCCCTTGGAAAGGGTCTTGGGACCCTGGCTCTTTTTCTCTCTCTTCTTTGCTTCCTGGTAACCATGAGGTAACACATTCCTCTACCGCAATCCCCATTGTGATGTGCTGCCTTGTCACAGGCCCCAAAGCCATGCAGCAACTGACCATGAGCTGAAACCTTTGAAATTGTGAGTCAAAATACGTGCTTTCCTCCATAGCCCCTTCCTTCTCCCCTGTCTCCCTCCTTTCATTTCCTTCATCCCTGAACCTCTCCTGTCCTTAAGTTGGTTTATCGCGGGTATTTGCTACAGTAACGGGCAGAGGACTGACGAACTACAAATGGGGGCTATAGCATGACAGAAGTTGCTCCACAAGAGCCTCAGAGCTGGCTGAAGGATCACAGGGGGTTAGAGTATAGCACAAGCTGGAGAGGGGATATGTCTGCCTTTCGGAGAGCCTCGGTAGTCAGCAGTGTACTTGTTCTAGCAGAATTGCCAGGGAGCTTGGGAACTGACCTCAGAAAGTCCAGTCCAGTGTGTTGCATTAATGCCCAGAAATGTATTTCCAAACCATTCTCCCACTCCCAGGTTTATTAACATGAGGTCATTGGTGAAGGGTCTGCAAACTATAGCCCCTGGACCAAATCCAGTCTGGGACTTTGTTTGTTTCTATAGCTTATGACTAAGTGTGTGTGTGTGTTTAAAGTTTTAAAGCCTTATAAATAAGATGAAATAAAAAATAAGAAAAAGAAAATTTGATAATAATACAAGTAGCCTACAGAACTTAAAGCACATAGTACCCAGCTTAATTCTTACAAAGGTTAATTTTATTTTTATTTGTTTGTGTGGATGTGGGTGTGTGGGGGGCTGTGTGTGTGGGTGCCCTTAGAGGCCAGAAGAGGGTGTTGAATCCACTGGAACTGGAGTTACAAACAGTTCTAAGCTGCCCAGTATAGAATCTAGGAACAAAATTCAGATCCTCTGAAGAGTAGTAAGTGCCTTTAACCACTGAGTCATCTCTCCAGTCCCTACCTGACCCTTTGTTTAAGTCTGGCTTAGGTAGGGAATAAATGAGTGTCTGAGCTTACTTCTTGTGCTGTGCTGAAGCACCATGACAAAATGCACCCATATTCACATGTGTACTGACATGAACATGTTTATATATATGATATATCTCTCTATATAATATATTATATGAATATATATATGAGAGACAGACAGACACAAAGAGAGAATGATAGATAGATAACTAGAGAGAGAGAGAGAAAGAAAGAAAGAGAGGAGAATCTGTAATGTTGGTGCTCATTAATGGTAATTTGGAAATCCATTGTGATGGCTGTAGGATGAGTCATGAGACCAGCATCCCGTAAAGCTCTGGGGCATCTGGGTGAGGGTAGGATGCCTGTGAGTTGAGCAAACTCTCTACTTCCTGGAAAACTCAGACACTTTAACCTTAACAGAGAGATAGCAAGTTTTCTGCAGAAATATCACACAGCTTAGAGAATTTACTAAAACAAACAACAGCAACAGTTCCCCCCATCTCAAAGCAGTGTTTGTGCTCTGTGTTTACGTAGACTGGTCAGACATGCGTTAAGCTGTTTCTGTAGAGATATAGGAAGGGAGGTGTGACGTGAAGTAAATTCCCCGAGTCATGCAACTGGAGTCCAAACTGGTGGCATTTGACTCTGCAGCTTGTCCTTTTCACTCTACCCAGCCACTTCCTGTAGAGTCCTGGGCTTTGAGGGAGGCTTGCAGGCCATTAACCCTTTCAGGGAGAAAATAAAGACTGTAGAGAAGAGAAGGAGCTTGCCCAAGTTCACTCGGCTGATTAACAGAACTCTTAAGAATTTGCTCCAGGATTACAGGATCCAAGTGGACATGTACTTATTGGAGGAGCTGAAGATGTCAAGTGGAGTGAATTGAAACCCTCAGAGACAAAGAAACACTGCAGGGGAGGGAGTTTGTAGAGCCAGCACATTGGCCTTCTGTTAATGACTTCTCAGATGGGGGCCTCTTTGGAAGGGCTTTAAGGAAGCCTACAGACTACCTGTTTATTTACCTCTTAGAACATTGACTTGGCCGGGAGTTCATAAACATAGGCCGGATATAGAAGACGTCATCCCCGCCTACCCTGCATGGGTCTACGTGGAGCCTCAGCCGAGGGTGCACCTGCAACCTGTCTCCCACTTTCCCAGCGAGCTCCTCCAGGAATGGCAGTGGATGAACTGCTCAACAAGGGGTTCAAAGCCAACCACATCTTTGAGTCCCTGGCCTAGTGGCTATCTGGGAAGCTGCCGC
This sequence comes from Ondatra zibethicus, assembly GCA_004026605.1. Classification (NCBI taxonomy): domain Eukaryota; kingdom Metazoa; phylum Chordata; class Mammalia; order Rodentia; family Cricetidae; genus Ondatra; species Ondatra zibethicus. The sequence continues at coordinate 75,507 of PVIU01008902.1, read as the reverse complement.
TGCCCCCAGGGAAGAGCTAAAGCAAAGTCTTTGTAATGTGTTAGTTTTCAGAGCGCTGAAGGCATACTTGATTTGCTTTCTTTGTGCGGCTTCTGGATATATTTTATGGTGAACCTCCGCTGTCACTCAGCTTCTGAAGACCTTATGGTGCAGTGAGTCCCTGGTCTACAGAAGTGACCAAACATTCTTTGACGATGCTCAAGGCAGGAGCTAATTATCTCTCTGGATAATTTGAGTTCAGTTCTTCGACATCTGGATAAATTAATTCTTTAATCTCATGTCTTTTCAGTTTCCAGTTTTGCCTAAAAGAACATAGAAGAATGAAGATTTGGGGGAGTTGTCTAGTATGAGCAGTTTGCTTATGTGAGATAGATAGCTTGGTGAGGGTCTGGTCTTCAGATTGCTGTTGGGAATGGAAGGCCATGAGGGCCAGTTTCTGTTTGGACAACACGGGGCTGCTATGGATATCTGGTGTGAGTTAGCTAAGACATGGGTGGACCCAGATATCTACTATGAACCAGCACAAAATGGCTGATGCCAGATATGGTGGTTTGAGTGAGAAATGGCCCCCTTAGGCTTCTGCATTTGAAACTTGATCTTCAGTTAGCGGTGCCATTTGAGATGTTGTGGAACTTTTGGCGTTGGTGCCTTACTGGAGGAAGTGCATCACTGGGGATGGGATTTGAGTGTTTACAGTCTTGCCCCACTTTCTGTTCATTCTCGTCCTGCTGCTTGTGTTTGAAGAGGTGAGCTTTCGGCTTCCTGTTGTTACCACGCCTGCTGCATGCCGGCCTCTTGCTGCTATGCCTCCTCACCGTAATAGATATTTACCCATCCAGAGCTGTAAGATAAGTACATTTTTCTTTCTAGATGTTGCTTCTCTAGATGGTGTTTTATTATAGCAACAGCAAAGTAACTCATACACAGGATGTCTGGAGAACCCCAAAGTAAACACTGATGTAATCCCTTACATAACTATTTTTGGCAGAGTGCCACCTTTGTGTAATTCTGTATAAATATGGCCTTGAGGTTAAAGGCTTGAGTCTTTGCTCTCGCCTGGCTGCTTGTGTATGTCTGTCTGTAGCCTGCGTGCCTGTGTCAATGTGGCCAGTGTGCTGCTCAGCGTGCTTATCTATGTTCATCTATATGCAGCCTGCATGGGCTTTGGTGCCTGTTGATGGCTGCATGCTTAGTGGCCTGTGTGACAGTAAATAAAATGTCTTATTAGTCTGTGACTCCTCACATTCTCTGCCACCTCCTTTCCTGATACCAGAGCTCGGACCTCACACTTGACCAGATAGTTGATTTTATTTCTGATTTCACTTTCTTCCCCAATCCACAAAGCTGGGTAAGAGGCAGACACAATCACACTCTTCACTTTTTCCTCTGGCTTGACCCAGTCCTGTAGTCAGCAAAGATAAAGAGCATTGAGCCTAGCTCATTAATGCACAGAGGAGGATGGCTATTTCTTTGCAGGCTCACTAATGAAAGACTTCAAGAAGGCAAGGGCCATGAAGAGGCATTGAGGAAGCCCATTCAATGCGCTGTTTCCAAGGGAGGCAAATCTAGAACAGAAAGCAGACGTGACTGATTAACTCAAGGCCCCCACAGCCCAGCAGGGGCGGGGTGAGCTGACCTCTGGCCTTCAGATTCTCAGGCCAATAAGTTTATGGCCTGCTGTACTGTGTCTTGAGGCCTCTCTGAAACAGGGGCTTCAAATTAAAATCTGCAGTTCTTCAGCGAAAGCAGAAACGGCACTCATTTGTTCCAAATTTTATTTTTGTTGTGCTCCTTGGGCATAACAAACCACAAGGCTGACAAGGCTGATGCTTCGCCCTGGTCTCAGGTGCTTACAGAACCAGGTGTTTTCAGAAGGCCCCTGAGGACTTAGTTCTCTTTGCTCTTTGTGTCTCGTTAGATGGTGGGAACGGATACACAGAAAAGGAGCTTTTAGGGAGGTGGCATGAGAGAGGGTGTAGATAGAGGAGAGAGAAGGAGGTGCAGGAGGAAAGAGGGACCAGCCATCTAAAAATGTCCTCAGAGAAAGACGTACTTGGCTGCCTTTTTTTCTCGGGTTCCCCCCCATAACTGTGGTCAGCTGAGCTGTATCAGACCCTGTTAACTCTCAAAGACAGCCTTTTCCACTTTCTAGTAAACTTGAGTTGCCATGGTGAAAGAGTGGCCTGGGACAAGTCAAATGTAAAACACTGGAAACAACACCCCAACCCAGGGCAACAGATTGAAGAGTTAATTAGAAAGACCTGCCATGTGGTTCCCATTCCCTGCCACAGGTTCGATTGCTTTATGATTTATCACCTGTTTTTCTAAGCAATGCATGAGCCCTTGTTCTCAGTCCCCCCCCCCGCCCTGCCCCGCCCCGAATGTGTAAAGAATGGTTGGGGACCTAGGAGGCAAGGAAAGAGGACAGAACGAGCAATTTCCCTGTTGTTCCTTTCGAAAGCATTCTTAGACCATCTTATGGCCCTTTCGTGTCCGTGGTTCTGATTTCCACCATCCATCCTGTGCCATCCACCTGAGGACCTCTCAATTCTATATAACCAAAATGAGCTAGCTTGCTGTGCAATACACAACAAAACCACTCTGTTCACATGGCACTGCATCACGTAGAAAGAACCTTGTTGTTTCATCTTTGACCCATCTGTATCATAAGCTTGAGCAGAAGAAATGGCCAGAGTTACCAGACCATTTCTTATTTACAAGAATGGAAATATGGACCTGGTGAGAAGTCACAGCTTAACCATGTTTACCCAGTGGAGTCAGGTTCGAGGTTGAGTGTTCTGAGTTCAAATCCATGGCTCAGTGGTTCTCCTTATGGGTCTGGTGTTGACAGTGGTTTGTGTGCATAGAGGTCTCAGTGGGATGAATGTCTGACCATGAATAGAAAGCTTTGGCCTCAGTCTTCTCAGCGATAGGGTGGGGGAATGGGGAGAGAGGGGCTTAGAGAGAGTGTAACACAGAGCATAGTTAACAATACTGGTAATTGCACTTGAAGTTTGCCAAGGGTAGATCTACACAACCATGGGAGATATGCTAACATATATATCAAAATACCAGGTTGAATATATGAAATCTATAAATTCCTATTGGGCAGTTTTACTCCAATAAAGTTAAAAATTAATATAAAGAAAGAGTTTGCCTTTTTGGTCTTAACTGGGTCTACTTTTTCACTGTAGGAAAACAGACTGGGCCTGAGTCTCAAGAGGTAGATGAAGATTATCTTGCTATGGGTTAGGTGTTGACATCTTATGCTGCGCACAATGCCTGTCTGCGCTCTATGCGCTACCATACAGTTCACGAGCTTCGGGCAAGGGGCTGGAGGCTGAAACACACAAAGACACACAGACAGAGAGACAGAGACACGGACCTCTAGTCACTGGTAAGAAGCCCTTTATTCAATAGCACCATGGAGGCTTATATCCCCAACAGTCAGGTGGGCCAACAGGTGAAAACCTTATCCTCTGATCCTCAAGGCAACACGTGCTCGTGAAGCAGAGCTGGTAAACAACTTTGACACAGCTTTCAGTAACTCAGATCAGAAGGAAAGGAAAGCTCTCTAGCAGGGAAGAGCGGCTGGAGGCCGGGACTCCAAACGATCCCAACAATCTTACAGCACGTATGTTGCATATCTTTAACTGGGTCAATTATAAACAATATAAATTTATTGATTAGCGTTCTAGAAGCTGGGTGATTTAAGATAAAGGTACCCACAGGTTAGGAGTCTGGCAAGGGCTGCTGTCTGTTTCATGGATGATGTTTTCTAGCTGGGTTCTTAATGGTAGAAGGGGTAGGCAGCTCCCGCCAACCCCTTGGAATTTCCTTGGAATTGGACCAAAGGCTGTCTTCAAGGGATGCTTCCACCCATAGGATTGATGGTCTAGGAGCTGAGCCCTGTGTGGTGGTAGGGACACTCTGAGAGTCTTATTGCATGACTTCCTCTTTCCAGGCTCCTGAGGACCCCTACTTTCTGTTATGACAACACAACATTACCTCACATGGATGGCAATTCAATGGAGTAGGTTACTATAAACCACATTCCAATGTGTTTTACTGGAGAGGCACCCTGGGGTCACTGTGATTGGACTTAGGGGAGATTCTGGTGTCCTTAATTGAATTTGTACAGCATCCTGTTCTCCTTGACAGAAAATGGGGGCGGGGATCCCATTCCCATCAATGGCACATTTACAACCATCTCCTGAGTGGTTCATTTTTGCAGATGGAGAAGCTCAGACATTTTATGTTCTTATTGTTTTCAGTTTACTGACCGAATTCTGGGACTGGACCCAATTTGAGGTTTGTAACCTCTTGTGTGTTATTATGGAGAGGGAAGTAGGGCATAATGAATGAATTTCTTGTTTTTGCCTCCGACTCAGAGTCTGGTTTCTATGTAGGACGTCTAGGTGCCACATATTTGTGTGTGTGTGTCTAAGCATATATGGATATGCAAGCACACATATATTCTGAAGCGTGCTCATCTGAGGTAGCATACCTGAGAGCCGGAGAGCCAGACACAGGGTAGGTAGCTTGGCTTGAGCTCCTCTTTTTCCGTATCTCACTGGTCATGATCGATTCATCTTCTGCCAGTTACTTTGCTTTTGATACAGCTTCTCTGTGCCATAACAGAGGTCGGATATAACTGAGATTATGTGCTAATTTATTTAACCACTATCATATGCACATTGCACATATGTTCATTGCACATACTGGCTCATACAATGCCATTTATAACTCTTTGAAGTGGACTCTGTTAGTGTCCTCCTATGAACCATGAAACAGGCAGATGGCCTTGTGCTGGGGCACTGGGTCTGCATGGGGTGGGGGTGGGAGGTGTGATGTGTAACCTCCCTGCTTTGTTTGGGAAATTTGGGTTTTGTTTTTTATGTACAAGAATGATTAAAAAAAAAAGATGTGGTATGAGAGCATCAGGGGTGACAGAGAGACAGCAATTGTTCTCCTATGACCTAAAAGCTGGAGTTATCAAAGGCTGGGTTTTGCTAACTAATATACTGGTTTTATGGGCACACACTTACAGGTATTAAAAACACTTTTATTATTAAAATTCCTGCAGGAAACATAACTTTGTAAGTGTGATATTCCAGCCCTCCAGCTTTAGTTTCCCCCTCCTATGAAACAGTTACGTGCATAATGTGCTTTTTAATGATCTGTGGTTTCTTTGGAATGCATGTATCATGCCTAACTATTGCACACTGCCCTTCCTAAGTTTTGGGGCCTCTGTCTGCGCACAGAGGATGTCTGTTGCTAAGGATCTTAGTACTTGCTATTATAGCAGGCCTTGTTTGGTGGCAACATGATGGCAGGTGTGTACTAACTTTGATTCAGCACGGGTGATGGACTCAATCAAAGCCAGAGACATCCTGTGAATAGCTCATGTCCTTGAGTTGTAGTTGTGACCAAGATGGCAGTGGTGGAACTCTGAGAGGTGAAGGCTGCAAGCCATGCATTGGAGAAAAACTAGACAGGGTCAGTGATCAGTCATAGGCAACGAGAAAGAGGAATCGTCTATAGATATGAAACTGTCTGCATGCTGGACTGTAAGCTCCTATGGCTCAGGAATATTTGTAGCTTCAGCACTTCCCACATGGTAAGCAGCTGATAAAGACTTTCTCAGTTGGCAGCGGAATAAATGATAAACGAAGTGATTCAACAAAGTCCTGTGTTTTGTCCATGATCACCTGACTATTCACTAGAAAAAAACAGTTCTAAACTCTGGGTTACCTGAATGTGAAAACTTTTGGCCTCATCTCCTATTTGTAGTAGCTTTTCTAGATCTTTAACTCTCTGTTGGTAGGGATTATAAAATTAAACATAGCTAACGTTGTCATTTTGCGTTAAGACAGGTGGATATGCGCATGAGTGCACTTGTTTCCTAGTGTCTTTGGGTTTCTATTGCTGTGATTAAACACCATGACCAAAAAGCAAGTTGGGGAGGAAAGGGTTTGTTAGGCTTACACTTCAGTATTGCTGTTCATCACTCAAGGAAGTCAGGACAGGAACTCACACAGGGCAGGATCCTAGAGGCAGAAGCTGATGATGCAAAAGCCATGGAGGGGAGCTGCTTACTCACTTGCTTCCCATGACTTGCTCAGTCCACCTTCTTATAGAACCAAGGACCAGAAGCCCAGGCATGGCACCACCCACCTTGGGCCCTACCTCATTGACCACTAAATGAGAAAATGCCTTACAGCTGGATCTCAAGGAGGCATTTCCTCAGCTGAGGCTCCTTCCTCTCTGTTGACTCTAGCTTGTGTCCAGTTGACACACAAAACCACCCAGTACACCTAGTGTAAGTGCATTTTCTCCTTGTGGATCGAGTTGGGGAAAGATTGTTAAAAATTATCAGGTCCAATAGGGCTCTCAGTCTCTTCCATTGTCAAAAGTGTCACATACTGCATTCATCCATTCTTGTGCCACTGTAAAATATTTGAGACCAGATAATTTATAAGGACCAGACTTATTCTTACATGTCTAGAGAGCCCAAGGACAAGTTAGGACTGTTCTGTATCATCCCATGGTTGAGGATGGAAGGACAGGAGAGAGGAGAGAAGAGGAAAGGAGAAAGGGGTGAGTTGGGGAGGGAGGACTTCTCTAAACACTCTTGCGTGAAGGAGTCAGTGGTTAGCACGTACGCTGAGGGGGCATGTTCCCTCCACTGCGTTCACTGTCTTGTGCCCATGCTTTCTATCCCATCTCCTACCTGGTGCCTCTACTTACCCTGCATCTGGACCAATGTAATAGTGTCCCATCTTCTACCTTTTCTCTTGTTACCTGTGTTCTATCAGCCTCCTGAAGCAGCTTTTCTGTGTTAGCAGGGTAACCCTTGCCAAAACATCTGTCTTTTCAGAGCCTGAGTTATTTATTTGTCAAAAGTAGATAATGTAAAACAAAAAATGTCCTACTAATAGTGTGCAAATTTGTTGAAAATATCCGTGTGAACCAGGCCAAACCACAGAGGCTGGGCCAGGGTAGAGGACTAGAGTGACAGAAGAGCCAGACTCGGCCAAGGCGACTTCCTTTTTGCATTGAGCTTGCCTCAGCTTGCAAGCAACAAAGAAATGGAGGACAGGGTGAGCACTTGCCCAAGAGCAAGTGCAAAAGCATCACTTCTAGCCAGGTTCAGAGAAGAGAGCAGCTGAGGTTAAAGCTGACCTTGGGTAAAACTGGTTCATGGTTCCTAAGAAGTCTCCTGTTGCTGGGCTTATTTCTACTTCTGCTTTCCCACTGCACTATCTTATTTAACCAACATGATGAAGGTAGGTATAGTTATCTCCATTTTTACAGAAGTGGTAACCAATTCAAAGGTCAAATAACAAAAACATAGGGGTTTTAAAAAATTATAAAACATTGAATTAAGTATTTAGACTCAATTTTATATACAAGTCCTCTAACTTTGAGTTAATGCTATCAGACTACATACATTCTCTCTCCATGAGACATTGGTTCCAGGAGTGGAGCTCCACAGATTTCCACGTCTGCAACAGTCTTAAATATCTCCTGTGGAATGAGTTGGCATTTGTATATCTATGCATCCTCCCATAAGCTTCATAGCCTCTCTAGACTGCTTACGACACCTAATACAAAATTGGTGGTAGATGAATTGTTGGTGTGGGACAATGGGCTGTATTTTGTCAATTATATTTTAAATAAATGCTGATTGGCCAGTAGGCAGGCAGGAAGTATAGGTGGGACAACCAGACAGGAAGTAGAGGTGGGTCAATGAGAACAGGAGAATTCTGGGAAGAAGGAAGTCCTAGTCTGCATTCATGACCCAGCCATAGAAGAAGCAAGATGTGACTGCCTCGCTGAATAAGGTACAGAGCCACATGGCTAACATAGACAAAAATAATGGGCTAATATAAGTTATAAGAGTTAATAAGAAGCCTGGGCTAATGGGCCAATCAGTTTATAACTAATGTAGACCTCTGTGTGATTTCTTTGGAGCTAAAAGGCTGTGGGACCTGGTGGAAAAGAAACCTCAGACAATAGATTGTTGTATGGCATTGCTCGGGGACAGTGACAAAAACAAAGGAGTCTCCAGATGTTCAGTGTTAGGCTTTGACCAGCGGTTGATAGATGAGGAACCCACAGATAGAGACAACTTACTGTAGTTCTTCAGGCATGACCTGTGCCTTCTGATTTTCTCTTCACATAGTGCTTTGCACATAAGAAGTACTTAGTAATATTCTCTGATAAATGGTATCAGATAAATAACCAAGTCCTGTTTTATAGGTTATGACTTAAAAAAAATCAAGAGGTTGGAATGTTCTTGGCAAGTAATTATGGCCCCTGAAAAGAATATGGATGGTAATGTCTTAGAGGCCTAATTCTAAGTTCAATTTTCAAGTGGGTATGCAGAAACAAAGGGGATGAGTCAGGTGGCTGATACAGGAGGATCATGAATTGAAGGCCAGCCTGGGCCACCTTTAATAATACTCTATAATACTATAAAAGTACTCTATCTCAAAAAGAAAAGAGAGAAAGGAAGAGAGGGAGAGGGAGGAGAGAGAGAGCATATGCATTTCTGTCTATATTCTGGTTTGTATTGGCATAAGCAATGCCATAGAGGACTGAGCACAGGCCTTTGTCTTAGGGGCATGTGGCTTCCAGTTGAAGCAGCAGCATATGTCAATAGCTGTTGTAATTTGAATGAACTTAATCCTCAAATTCACGTTAATGGTGTTTGGAGGTGGGGCCCTTAGGAAGTAACTAAGATCAGGTGAGGTCCTAAATGTGGGGTTCCAAAACAGCATTAGTGTCTTTAACATTCTTTTTTATTTTATGTAAGGATGTTTTTGCCTACATGTATGTGCCTGGTGCCTACAGAGGTCAGAAGAAGGCATTGGATCTCCTGGAACTGGAGTTAAGGATGGCTGTGAGCCATCATGTGGATGCTGGGAACTAAATCCGGGTCTTCTGCAAGAGTGGGAAGTGCTCTTAACTGCTGAGCCAGTGCTCCAGCCCTACCCATTGGCGTCTTATTTGGCACACCTGTTTTCTCACCATGTGATGCCCTCTGCCATATTATATGTGGCAAGGAGGCCCTCACCAGTAGCTGGCACCATGCTCTTGAACCTTCCAGTTTCCAGAGCTATGAACTAAGTAAACATCCCTTAGGAATTACCCTGCCTGTGATATTCAGTTATAGAAACAGGAGATGGACTAAGACACTATCCAGAAAGAAAACAAGTAAGGCTAAAACTGTTTATCAAAGCATCTTCTAAAAAAACCAGATGCCTAAGAAATGCTGTTCTGAAACATAATCTTTTTTAAAAGGTCATGATTTAACAGAGATAGAAGTATTTATGTGGCATAAAGTTTTAGGATGTGCATTAACACATTAAAAGCTAAGAATTCCTATAATGAAAAAACCCTTAACAATATCAGAACTCTCGTTATCTAACCAGTGTCTCCAAATGTGTTTCATACTGATCTTTCCCCATCACTTCTGCTGCCTTGCCACTGCTTCTTTACATATCTAGGAGTGGTGGTACCAGAGCCCACTGGGGACATAGAAAGGAAATCAAGTACTGATTTGAAATAAAAACTGTTCTCCTCTCCCTTTTCATGTATTCTGTTCAGAAGTCAAATGATTAGGTGTTTGTTGACGGGGTTAGTCTATTTTATCTATCTCAATAAATGTTTATCAAAGGCCTGTAAAAATCTAAGGCACAGTGGTACATGTACTAACTCTTGGCTTCATAAGGAAGAGAAGAGAAAAGACTTGTGCAAAGGTATGGAGTTATAGGGAACATGGCTGATTGTATCTCCAGATTCTTCAGCTCTGAGAAGTTACTTATGCCTAAATAACAATAATATATGTCTATTCTATGATTCTTTTATAGCTCAGTATTTTATTAGAGTTTTCTTTTCATATAATTTTTTGGGGGAATTCCAAAGAATGCTGTTACACTGTGAATCTGTAATGTCCTCCACAGGCTCATGGTTTCAGGGTGTGTCACTGTTTCGAAAGGTCTTCAGACTTTAGGGAGTCTGTCTAGTAGAACTAGGTCACTAGGTGAGGGCATCTGAAGGTCATACCCATCCATAGTCTGGCCTACGTTCTCTCCTTCCTGTCTGCCGTGCTGTGAACAAGCCAGTGTTTCATGTTCCTGCTGCCGTAGAAGACCAGAGTAGCCCTTGGCACCAAGCTTCCCCATCACGGTGAACTAAACTCTCCCTGAAACTGTGAGCTCAAGTATACCTTTTCTCCATTTTTCCACTCTGTTGAAAAAAAGTCCTTATCCATAACTGCTCAGTCCTCTTGGTCACTCTGACATCTGTTGGTCACTTCTCCAGGATGTTGTCCTCCTGCATTTTGCCCAGAACAAATAAAATTCAGTTATACCACAGCTAAAATAATTAGGAAAAGGGAAAAATAAGTTTTAGGTTAACAATTCCACCAGTTATACCCCTGTCACATATCCCAGCAGAGGAAGGTTGGTACCTTGAAACACAGAAGTTGATTGTAACCTTCAAATGATAGTTTTTCAATGGAGAACATTTGAGCTCCGACCTCTAACAGGTAGTCTGTTAAGTACGGAGGAGACACTGCAGGCATTTGGAATTGAAGAGAATTTTTGTAGTAAGCAATGCACTTCCTGGGCTCTGCTGGTGTTTACAGAAACAGGCATGATCAGCATGGCCATGCTGATGTGGAGTATATGCTACAAGAGCAGTTCCAGAGGTTCTTGGTGAGAAATAATTTCTGGTGATTGAAACTTCCTAACTTGTACAGCACATGGAGAGGAGTGATTGTGGATAGTTATGGATGTAGTCATATATAAACATGCCATATTGGGGCAAGATCTAAAAGGAAAGCCTAATTTGTAAATAGTGTGGCTGTCAGCCTCAATTCTTCCAAAAACAAGAGCTGGTCTTGAAGATAATTATTTTAAGAGTGATTCTGATGAATAGGAGTTGAGAGGGAAGACTGGTGGGGGAAGAAAGACAGGACATGCTATGGAGTTTGATCACCTTGGGGGAAACCGAGGCTCAGTCCTGTAGATGGTGCCCGTAGGACGTGCGAGAATCTTCTGCACGTCCAGAAGAATGCTATGCTTATCTGTTGGCTGCAGGACCTATGGATCAGGGGCATCTAATCGCATCTTAGCTTTATCCCTGCCAGGCTGGCCTAAAGGCCAGATGACCTAGTGAGACAGTTGGGGGAGAAAGAACCCTAAGAGAGTGAGGGATACCAGCTACTGTCAGGCTAAGTCTGCATTCCCCTGCAGACCCTGCCAGTTATTTACCCTGTCAGTTTTAGGGAAGGTCTTTATCTGGAATAGCTTCTCAGTTCAAGGGTCAGTTGTTCACTAAACTCCAGGCTGTCTGAAGAAAAGTACAAACTTAAAACGGAGCTTGGGAGATGGCCTTTGCCAGGGGTAGCTCTTTCCAACTCCCATTTTGTTTAGTATGCTTTATGAACTGACATATCACAAGGATCACACATTTGTTTAATTTTGGAGGACATGGAAACTGCCCTTGTCCCTGTTTAAGGGTTCGTGACAGAAGCAGGTAATGTGGGTCAGTTACCAACGCTATTGCCTGGAGCATAGGATGCTATGTAAAGGCAAGTGATTTTCTACCAGTGTGGTGTAGGGATGGGCTTACCTAAGCCATCAGTCTGCTCCATCACTGTTAGTTTTCTTTTCACATCTGTATTGCTTTCTCTTTACTGTTGATCTCCTGCGCCAAGGGCATACCTGTTGGGGTTAGACTTTATTTATTAAAAGCAATGCTTGAATTATGGTTGGTGCTCAACAAATACTGAATGAAAAGTCAGTAATGAGATTTCATGGTGTGGGTGCAGTGAACGTGTGCTGTTCAAGAGCTTTTTTTTGTTGTTGTTATATATGACAAGATCTCATATAACCCAGTCTGGCCTTAAGCTTTCCACGTAGCTGACGATGACTTTGAATTTCTGATTCTCCTGCTCAAGGGCTGGAATTTCAGAGGTGAAGCTACTATACCCAGTTCTTCCAGTTTTTCAATGCTCAACAAGCATAAGTCGAGTTATATTCCCAGCCCCAAGAACTTTTACATAATTATTTTATTTTATTGTGTGGGTGAGCATGCATGTATGCACATACCCCATATGTTGTGTACATATGTTGTGGTGTGTGTATAGAGGTCAGAGCACAACTCTCAGGGGTCAGTCATTTCCTGCCCCTTTGTGGGAGCTGGGGATTAAATTCAGGTTGTCAGGCCAGCATTCAAGAACCTCTACCTGCTGATTCATCTTGCTGACCTCTCTAAGAACTTTATGATAAGGAGATGGTGGACCTAGGTGTGGGTCTAGTCTCAGGGAGCAGGGATAGATCTCAATCAGTGGCCCATAGAATATGGTCATCATTGACAGTAAGATGCAAGGAGGAATGAAAATTGAGAGGGATGGGGAAGAAATTCATCCCCAGTGGTCCCACTTACCAAATGTTTATTGGCTAGTTCATCTATCCCCTCTTCACTGGATAGAGGACACAGTTGTTGGCTATCCGGGATAAAATGTAGAGGAAGCAGCAAAGAGAATAGAGAGATTGACAGGAGGAAAGAGTCCAGAGGAAGCCTCTGTGTCAGTGCTAAGACCAGGTCTTCTTGCCAAAGCGCTGAAGCTCCCATGCGAGGGACTTGGAGGATGTGCTGGGTGAAAGAGTGCCAATAAATTTCCCATCATCGAAACCTAGACAGAATGTGATGGTGTTGCCAAGCTTCAGAGTAAAAGCCAGCCAGCCAAATGCTGTCTCCTGACGAAAGGACAGCAACTTTGACCAAGATGAAACAGAGTCATGTAAGAATTAGCTCCCTGTGGATGAATTCCTGCAAGTGGCAACTTATTTTGGGCTAGGGATGGCGGAACTCTTGCTATTTGTTCAATGAGTCACTGTTCCCCCACCAGAGGCTGACCTTCAGAGAGCTGGGGATGCCAAAAGAGACAGGATGAGTGTGGTCTCTGTTTCTTCTGGTCCATAGCTCCTTTCATTTTGTCTTCTCATACTACTTATCCTTATCTGCAGGGCAGTGAGTATTGGGGCTGGACACCCGAAACAGAAGTCATACTGAGGTCCTGCCAGGGGCTCCTTCCTTCACTCTCTGTGTAGTATTCAGGGGGCCCAAATTTCAGGCTGGCATTTCTGGTTTCCCTGAAACTCCCTGGGAAGCTGTGATAAATCACATCACAAGTGATATAAGTCAAGCCAGGAACACACAGGCCAGGGAACAAGGATGCTCAATGTCTTGATTTCTTTCTTTTTTTTTTTGCTTTTGGCAAAAACTTGTTGTTCCTATACCTGTTGGGGGAGAAATAAATTCCACCAGGTGTGGAGGTCATAGGGGTCAGTTTTTGGCCAACATGAGTATTGTTCTGTATACTGCATGGGAGTTAGAAGTGCCACAATGGGAAAGTACACAGTGGCTTAGTCTAGGGCCTCAATAAGCAAGTTGGACCAGACCATCCTCGCTCTGTTGGCTCCTTGGCAGTGTAGCCATGCCTGGGTCAGCTGAGGGTTGGTTCCTCACTGGATTACAAGGTGCATGAAGCCTTCCCCGAGCCAGGGGTCAGTCTGAACTGACAGATCTTTTCTGCCTGGCAGAGGTTACTGAGCAGATTATGAACTCAGTATTATTTGTGAAATCTTCATCTCCTGCCCATCCAGACTGGAAAAACTGCAAGCTTTTCTTCCCCCCTTTCCTTTTGTGGTTGTGTCTTGGTTAGGGTTTCTATTGCTGTGGTGAAACACCATGAACAAGCATCTTGGGGAGGAAGTGTTATTTCGCGTACACCTCCGCATCATCGTTCATCACTGAAGGATTTCAGGGCAGGTGCTCAAGCAGGCCAGGAACCTGGAGGCAGTTGCAGAGGTCGTGGAGGGGTGCTGCTTACTAGCTTGCTCAGTCTGCTTTCTTAAAGAACCCCAGACCACCAGCCCAGGGAAGGCACCATTCACAATTAATCACTCATCAATCACTAATTAAGAAAATGTCCTACAGGCTTGCCTACAGCCTAATCTAATAGAGACATTTTCTCAATTAAGGCTCCCTGTTCTCAGATGACTCTAGCTGTGTCAAAGTGACATACAATTTAACCAGCACAGGTAGTTTGAATGACAACATTTCCCACAGGCTCATGTATTTGAAATCTTGGTCCTTGGCTGTTGTTAAAGTTTGGGGAGATTTAGGAGATGTGGCCTTGTTGGAGGAAGTATGTCACTGGAAGTGGGTTATGAGAGTTTGAAAAGAATCTTCCTTCTTTTCCAATTGCTCTTTCTCCTTCATGCTTGCATTCTGAGATGCGAGCCCTCAACTTCCTGCTCCTGTTGCCATTCCTCCCATCATTATGGACTCTATCCCTCTGGAATCATAAGCCCAATAAACAACTTCTTTTGTCAGTTGCTTAGATCATGGTGTTTTTATCACAGCAACAGAAATATCCCAATACACCATTATTTCCTTGGCAAAGGCGTCGCCAAATCTAACATTAAAAATGACCCTTCTCTGCATGGCATAGTGACCCATGCCTGTAATATCAGCCCTGGGGAGGCAGGGCCTGGAGGGTTCCTGACTTAAGGCCAACCAGGACTACATAGCAGGTCTCAGAAACCCAAGGACGGGGGATGCGACTTAGTGGCAGAGGATTGACCTACCATGTACAGGGCCCTGGGCTCCATCTCAGCACCACAGAGCAAGCAACCAACAAAACAATGCTTCCCAGTCATCGTTTTCCTCGCTATGCCCTGCAGGTCTTGTCTCTAGTTAGAGATTGTGTGTGTGTGTGTGTGTGTGTGTGTGTGTGTGTGCACGGTGGTGCTAGAGTGTACATTCTAGAGAGATCCTAGATACTCCTTTGCCCTGTCCTGTGTCAGGCAAGCTAATATTTCTGTACCTCAGGTTATGGTTTTCAAGTGAGTTGATGAGGCTTTTTACACTGTAGGCTGTTGTGAAAAACTTAAATGACATAAAAACACTGGTGACCAAACGGAGAAGTAGCATTAAAAAAAAAAAAAAGATGGGATGAGTAGTTGAGAAAGCCTATAAAGATACACAACAAAATGCTAATGGTCTCTTAACATTAGATGAGTGGGATTTATGAGCTTTAAAAAATAAACTTCTCCCTTTGTGCCTTTCTTTATGTTTAAAATTTCCACAATGAGCATACATCATTTTTATAACCTCCAATTACAAATGCGAATTAAAATTCCACCAAACATAAAATTCCAGCTGAAATGATACTTTTATTAAAACTTTCCAGTTTTCCCATTGGCAGGGATCCCTCTCTGAGAAAGTTAGGGAGTCATGCTGAGACCTAGTTTGGTCTCCTGTACAAGGAGGGCTAATAACACTGGAATAAAAATATGCACACTGTTGCACATGAATATCAAATATAATGAAAGCCCTGTACTTAGTAATGGCTCAGTTTATCATTTTTGGACTTCATGTTAATGCAGAAGCAATACTCAACAGTGGAGTCTGCACTTCAGATTTTGCATTCTGACTTTTCCCCTGGGTCAGCGTACTTTGATGGACACCCTCTCATAACACTGGAGAGAGGCAAGAAGCCAGAGCTTTTAGCCAGTTCTAAGACCTCAAAGGTGAAAAACAGATACTCTGGTGTGCTGTGCTGCCAGCTTGTAAGAACACTACATACCAACCCTAATAGCATAAGAATTTAAGATGCATGTTGATTTTTTTAGGATAAATACCAGAATTATTATAGTTATAATATAGTTTGGCTGTTATATTTGTATTTTCTCTCCTCCTCCCCCTTCTCTGCTTCCTGCCTTTCCTCATCCTCTGCTTCCTCCTCTTCTGAGTTTTGGCACAAGATCTTCGTGAATAGCTCAGGCTGGCCTCAAACACACTGTCCTTGTTTGCCTCCTGTTGCTGTGATAAACACCATGACCAAGAGCAACTTAGGAGGAAAAGGTTTATTTCATCCTACGCTTTGCAATGGCAGCCTGTCACTGAGCGAAGTCAAGGCAGAAGCTCAAACCGGGAACCTGAACGTAGGAACTGAGGTGGAGACCATGGAAGAACACTCTATTGGATTGCTTCCCCTGGGCCATTCACTTAGCTTATTTATATTCATCCAGGTCCACCTGCCCAGGGATGGCACTGACCACAGTGAGCTTGACCCTCCTCCATCAGTTAGCAGTCAAGATAAGGCCTTACGGATACACCCAAAGGCCAACATGGTGGAGGCAGTTCCTCAACTGTGCTTTTCTCTTTCCAAGTATGTCTAGGTTTGTGTAAAGTGAAAAAAATTAACCACCGTACTCACTATGTAGCTCAAGCTGGCCTTGAACTTGTAGCAGTTCTTCTGCCTCAGCCTGTCAAATGCTGGGATTCCATGCAAACACCTCCATGATTTTATCCTGTCATTTCTACACAATAGATTTTGTCTTGGACAAGCTTGCCCAGACACATGATATAAATGTTCTTGATATAAATGTTCTTGAGCTTGTTGAGGCGAATAGGCTGTTCCATGGGTTAGATGAATTAAGCGCATTTTGGCTTAATATTTCTTTTTTTTCTTGCAGTTTATATATTGATTTATTTTCTTGTTTTTACATCCTAACCAAAGCTTCCCCTCCCTCCCCTCTCCCCAGCCCCTCTACATTTCCCCCACTCCCATTCATTCCTTCTCTACTGTTTCTCTTCAGATACAGGCAAGAATCCCATGACTAGCAGCCAGCCATTGTATGCCAAGCTGCACTGAGGCCAGGCACCCTCTCCTCCACCAGTTTTGAAAGAGGCGATTCGGCAGGAGGAAGGGTGCCAAAATCAGGCAACAGAGTCAGACATCTGCTGCTCTAGCTGCTAGGAGTTCCACAAGAAGAATAAGTTACACAACTGTAACACATATGTGGCTCCCTGATTGTTGGTTCAGTCTCTGTGAGCCTCTGTGAACCTGGGTTAGTTGGTTCTGTGGGTTTTCTTGTGGTACCCTTGACTCTACTGGGTCCTTCTTCCTCCTCTTCTGCAGAATTCCCCGAGCTTCAATAATGTTTGGCTTTAGGTCTCTACATCTGTTTCCATCAGTTGCTGGGTGAGGCCTCTCCGATGACAGTTGGGCTGGGCACCAGTATGAGTATAGCAGAATATCATTAGGACTAACTTCACTGCCTTTTTTATGTTGCCATTTGTGCTTGGTTCTGTCCTTGGTCTTTGGGGGGGGGTACCCCACTTCTGGGTCCTGGCCCTCAGCAGAGAGCTCCCTCTTAAGGAACCAGACTCCAGCTGTGATTAATATTTCAACTTATGATGGGTTTGTTTGGATATCACAGTTGCTACTTGCATCATAATGGTTCATTTTACCATTTAAGCACTTTATGTCATTAGCTAACTATAGCTATCTGTAATATATCATTTATCTATCTGTCCGTCCATCCATCCATCCATCCATCCAAAATCCTGGGCTATGGAAAGCGTTTTGTTAGTTGATATCTTTTGAAATAGTTCTCATTTTTTAGCCTTGGTTGATTCTGAATTTCTAACCCCCTTTCCTCAGTATTCTGAATGCTGATATTATAGCTGTGTGCCACCATTCTTGGGAAGTGGACTATTTTTTCTTCTGATATCCAGAAACATTTCTTATCTTTCTTGCTTATCACTTGTTCTTGGTACTATGGTTACCTGTGTACTTTCTAAGTAACTCTGCTAGATTATAAACTCTCTGAGGGTAACAACTATGTTGTAATCTTTTTTGGCCATGCGGGGCTTAATGCCATATATTGAACGACTGGAGGACTAAGTAAAGGGAGAGATCCCAAAAATGGTACAGTGGTCGAGCTGTGCACCCGCAAGTTTCTAATAGGTGCCCCTGGTGCTGGACCTGCCTGTGTAGTTGTTCCAAAGCCATTGTTTACTGGAGACACCTGACAACAGGATCTGGGGGCTTTGTGAGGGAGGCAGGAACCAGACAAGCTTGGCTATGACTGTGTTCCCATTCTCAGAGAGGAGACTGTTCCTTAGAATCAAATGGAGTTTGAAGTGCAGAGAGCCTTCTGGCTAATCTCCCCATCCTCAGGATCTGCCCCAAAGACATAAGGATATTGAAGGGAAATAGAGTATTTTGCATGAAAGTCCTAAGGGGCTTGTGGAGTCCCAATGGGCTTATCTGTCTGTGGCAGCCCTTCTGTCATCAGTGCTGGACACTGCTCAGGAAAATGGGTGATTCTGAGAGATGGAAGTGGGTAGCACTTGTGTTATATTGGTCGTCCTGTCACTTGGGTACCCTTCTCCCTTAGCTAACTAAGATGAAGACATAAACACGCATGTACATACACACACCCAAACATGTATATCTATATGATGTATATACATACACATTTATATGATGTATATACACATATGGTGCTTGTCCTCTGGAGAACAGAAATTCTAACAAGCAAAAATGAGGATTTGTTCTTCCCCTAACAGAAACACTCAGTATAATGCATTGAGAACTGATACCCAAGTCACCATAACGTTTTCAGTCTTCATCAACAGAATCCTGCTACTTTATTTGTTCCAGGATTTTAGTAAAAAGAAATTTTTGTTTTCTCTGACACAGAACAAGGAGGCTTTCAAACAGCCACCTCCCAGTGGGCCTGGCTACCCTGCCATGGATCACCTAAGAAACAAGAAAGTGGCCCACTGATTGTACCACACCTGGTCAGACAGCTCAGGAAGTAGGGTAAGGACAACCCCAGAGGTACGGGCCAGGTAGCAGCTCTCGGGGCTGGTGAGACCTTGTGGGCTGTAAGAAGGATGGACTGGGAGGAGGCGGGGCTTGACTGCTTTTGCCTTTCCCACAACTTTCTTTGTCAATAGTCTCTTGTCTGCTCCCTGGGATCTTTTTCTCTGGGAGCTAATAGCGTACATGGCAGATGCACGCATGCTTACGTGTATATATTTGCATATATAGGTAGATTAGAAACAAATTAAAGGCATCTGAATATTGTATGTCAAACTGGTAACAGTGAAGGGCTGAAAGTATTAAACCTTTGGTATTTAATTTAGTTAATGAGGGCGGTATTTATAAAATACACAAGAAATAACGCTTTCTTTGAGCACTCAGTAGGCTCCATCATTGTTTCACAGTATCATTCTGCCCTCATGAAATAGGCACAATGTTCACAGTCCAGAAGAGTATATAGACTGGGAGGGTGTCTTAGTCTGCTTGGGTTGTTATAACAAAAACTGGGTAAATGGCCTGGCTCCTAAACAACAGATATTTTCTGGATTATCATTTGGAAATATGGAAGCCCCAAATCCAGGCCAGTGGTTCTCAACCTGTGGGTTGCAACCCCTTTGGGGGCCAAATGACCCTTTCACAGGCTTTGCCTAAGACCGTCCTGCATATCAGATATTTATATTATGATTCACAGTAGTAGCAAAATTACAGTTATGAAGTAACAATGAAAGTAATGTTATGATTGGGAGTCACCACAACATGAAGAACTGTATTAAAGGGTTGTAGAATTAGGAAGGCTGAGAACCGCTGGTGTAGACAGTGCCACTCAGAGTCTGGTGAGCATTTTCTTCCTCACTGACAGATGGTACATTCTCCCTGTGTCTTCACGAGGGGCCAGGCAGCTCCCAGGGGCACCTTTTAGAGGTCTGTATTCCTGTTCATGAGGGCTCCACCTTTCTGGCCCAGCCATCTCCTTGAAAATCCCTTCATGGGTTAGGGTTTGACAGGAATTTTCAGTGACCACTGACGTTTAGAACATGGTGCAGGACAAAGAGGTTTGTAAGGTTGAGAAAATGATGCGATTCAGATCTTCAAGCTCAAAACCCATTGCTGTTGCTACTGCAAAGCAATGAAATATTCTGCATCTTACATCTCTTTTTATATCATTTCTGTAAAACACTTCATATTTTATAAATGCAGCATATCTTAGAACTGCCAATCACGCTATCAAAAAAAAATTCAGAGTGTAATTCTAACAAAAACACACAGCCTGCTTTCCTAAGAATTGGCATTCATAAATCCATAACTCATGTAACTATTTGAGTTGCAACAGTTGAATTTAGGTATGCTTTCTTTTGGAGCAGGAATGTTTACTTTTTTTTTTTTTTTTTTTGCTAAAGACCCAGAGAGCACATATTTTAGACCCCGTAGTCCAAGTTTGCCTTTGCAGTGTGAGCTGTCACAGGTGATGCACAAATGATGAGCTTGGCTGTGTTTCAGTGAAACCAAAGTGGATGGCTCTGGGTTTGACTCCTGGGTGAAGTTTGCCAGTTACTGGTTCCTGATAATTGCCACTCAGTTTCAGAGAATGGGGGAATCTGAACAATTCCTGCTTATTGCTTCAGTGCCCAACACTGCAGAGGTTACCGGGCTGCTCCTTCTTGCATGTAGCGAGTGATGAATGCTGGACAGAGCCGGTACGACACTCCTAATGGAGCAAACAGCTCACAAGTGCGGTTTCAACACGAGGCAAATTTATGATTTAAGACAGGAAGGTAGCTTTAGAAGCTGTCTTCTGCCCTGGGCAGGGTTATTTCCCTTTCGCCACTTTGGCTTCTCTTTCTTGGATCCATGGAGATGGAGAAAGACAACTCCCAAGGGAAGAATGAAGGAGAGAAGTAAGCATTGAGCAATGCTGAGCCAAGTACTCTGCCAGGACTTTTGCAAGTGCTGCCTCCTTGGTTCTCACACCTGTGGGTATCATCACCCGCATCTAGAGCCCGAAAGCCTTTGGCACAGGTGCTGGATCCCGGGCCTGCTCCCAGGGCTATGTTCCTGGGGGTCACTGGAGGTTGAATTTCCACATTCTTGCCCACAGCCAGCTCTGGACTGGGCCTCTGATGAGCTGAGTGCTTTTGATCTCCATGCCTGGCTGAGCATCACTGGCCATGGTGCTCTCAACTTTCCAGCTCTTGGTCCACAAGGGAATGTTGTTTTCATCATTGCGGGGATGAGCCTGGTAGGGGCTCAGCACCAAACCCAGTCACCTTCCTTCTTTCAGGCAGCTGTCGTCACTCCCACCTCCCACCCCAGGCTTTCAGGCTTTCTCTTCCTAGCCTGTTGTCAGGAGGCTGGCCTGCTCCTTGGGAAGGTGAGAGAGAAAATTGGGAGGCTGGGGGGTTGGAGGGAGCCATCACGGCTGTCTGACTCTGCGTCTGGTGGAAATAACACTTCTCTGGCACAAGGAAGCTGGTTTCAGCCCAGGCTCAGCTGCACATTCTAGAGTGGTACTGGGCCAGTGTCTCCCCCCACCCCCCGCCAGAGTCCTTAAAGTGTCTCTTCTCACCTGTGTGAGGGAGTGATGTTCTTGCTGGCCTGACTATCTCATGGTACAGTAATTAAGAACTGGCTCAGTGCCACCCGAGAACAACCTCTCCCCTCCTCGAAGAAACAGAGTCCAACGCTTGTCTGCTGTGTAGCTCCAAATTTCCCGGCCTCTGGAAATACAGACTTCTGGGCCCACCCTGGGAGTTTCTAATTTGGTCATCTGGGGTGGGCCTGGTATAGTTGCAATACAAATATTAAGCTGTATTAAATAAGCCTCTAAAAGAATTTCTGCTGTGTGATTGCACAGCAGGGTGACTGCAGAGGAACAATAATGTATTGTATATTTCAAATTTAGACAAAAGGCTGTTGAGTGTTTCTATTCTAGACAAATGGTACATATTTGAGGAGGTAAATGCATTTCCCTTGATTTGAACATTGTACAGTATACACGCAGTCTGAGTTTGATCCCTGGAACTCACATAGTGAAAGGAGAGGACCAGCTCTTACAAGTTGTGTTCTGACTTCCACATACATGCTGTGGCATGAGTTCATGTGTGTGTACAAGTACACAAAAATAAGTAAAGGCTGAAAAAAGTTAAGTTGAAAGTTAAAGACATTTGATCTTACTGAGGTACAATTGATTTTCAAAAATAGTCTGCAGATACTTAATGTGATGATTTGAGTCTATGCACATAGATATGATATCACTACAGCCAATGTGATAATAAAAGCACTCCTCCCCATGGAAGGTGGAATGATTTCTTAGCCTGAGGCCCAGTGTCTTGAGATATCCCAGAGTGAGCAGTGCTGTCTATGGGCATGGTGCTGTGCAGCAGATCTCTAGTAATTTTTCATCTTGCAACATAAAGTGTGAGCCCACTGAGCACCGAAGTCACATTTTCCCATTCCTGACCCCTGTCAACCACTGTTCTCTCAGTTTCTCTGAGTCTGGTCACTTTAGAGACCTCTGATAAGTACAATCACATAGCATTTGCCTTCTTGGCTTATTTCACTCAGCACAGTGTTCTGAACTGTAGGCTTTGGCCCCTTGAAGAGCTCCAGTCATATCCTATTGTTTGCAGAGTCCACATTTTCTTTAAAGACCCGTGAAAGCACCATAGCTCCTTCTCCTCTGGCTCCCAGCAGGCACAGCCCAGTGTTCTTTTTGCTATTAATTTGAGACAGAGTCTTGTCATGCAGCCGGGGCTGTTCTCAAACTTACAGCCCTCCTGCCTTTGCTTCCCAAGGGTGGAGAGTGCCAGCGTATGCTACCATGGGGGAGCTCAGCAGAGGCGATCTCAGTGCTGCTTTGGGCAGGATGCTAAGCTATTTCATGTGCATGTGCGATCCCTAGTTCTAAGGCACATGTGGACGGGCAGGTGTGGGTGAGTTGTGCAGAGCAGATGACGACCACTCTTCCCGTGGAGACTCCATTATCTGCTGTGTCAGACACATGCTGGATTTGTCTTTACAGTTAAATTGTCTACTTCTGTAAAGGAAGGGTTTTATGAGCAAGTATTAATTCACATAATGAGAGGCTTCATTATGACATTTTCGCACTCACAGTGCACTCTTTTGGTAATTGTATTAGTGACTTGTCTCACTGTCTGTGATAAAATATCTAACGAAAGCAATGTAAGGATGGAAGAGCTCATTTTGGCTCATACTTCCAGGGTTCAGTCCACTGTGTTGGGGAAGTCATGATGTAGGAACTTAAGGCAGCTGGTCACATGGTGTCTGCAGTTAGGAAGCATAGAGCAGTGAATCCCAGAGCAAAGCTTGGTTTGTCCTTTTTATTCAGTTTAGGATGCCACCATGGAATAGTGCTGCCCCTATTTAGGGTGTGTCTTCACACTTCAAAGAACCTAATCTAGATGATCCCTCTCGGGCATGTCAAGAGGTTCCACCTTCTAGGTGATTCTAGAACCTGCCATATTAACAATCAAGATGGCTTATTTTCACAACCATATCCACCCTTTATCACCCTCTATGCTGGGTAGTTTTATGTCAACTTGGCACAAGCTGGAGTCGTCTGAGAAGAGGGAGCTGCAGTTTGAAAAATGCCTCCATAAGATCAGGTAGTAAGCAAGCCTGTAGCTAGGACAAGATGGCGCCAGGAGTGGGGTCTTTCTGTGACACATCTGACCATGTTGTTTTGGGGAGGATTATGGAAAGACTTTTGAACTTGGTGCAAGAAAAGCCATTGAGCATTCCATGCTTGGTGAGCTGTTCTGTAGGATTTGGGAGATAAGGATGTTGAGAGCAATGCAGATGATAGGGGCTTGGACTGTGAAGTTTCAGAGGGAAACAAAGACTCCACCTGGACTTGTTTTGTGAATAATCTTTGGTTCTGGTTAGATGGGGCTGCAATCAGTAAGATAGCAGGTTTACTAAAGTGAAACCTTTACTTTCTTGAGATATTTGATGCTGATCATCTGGAGATGAGAAATTCATGGTGATTAAGAAGAGACCAGCATCGTTGAGGTGAAGTCTCTGGAAAGTGCTTCCTGAGAGTCATGCCACAGAAGCTGTGTTCCAGGCATGGTACCTTGTGCTGGCAGCTGAGCTTGATAGTGTAAAGGTCACCCAGGTTGTGTGCTGGTTTTTGAAGGTGTGAGGGGGTTACAGAGAGTGGCTGAGGCTTGGCACTGTGTGGCAGGGCTGTAGTGCCTAAAAAAGAACCTATGAGTGGCTACTGGTGAAAGTGCGGCTCAGCTGCAACAGAAGACCCCAGCATTTTGAGGATGTCAGTACCATGGAGTGACCACCAAGATCAGCAGCAGTAGAGTGAAGATTACTCAGGCATAGAAGACAAGCTATATGTGCTGCAGAGGGTGGAGCTGGAGAAGTGACCCAAGCCCCTTGGAGGAGCATAGAGGATTGTGAATGAATCCCAGACATTGGATGTAGAGATATCATACTTTTAGAGTTTGGTTTTGCCATGATTTGACTGTGATTGTGCCTTGGTTCTTGAAGTAAGAAAGTATTTAATTATTTTTGATTTTAGAGGAGCCCACAGTTGAGAGATTTTGAATTGTAAAGGAGATTGACTATTTTAAACAGAACTTTGAATGTATTTGAATGTGTAAAGACCAGGGTTTTTAAAAGTTTTTTATATTTTTAATATGAGATACTGGGGATGAATGGGAAAGGAGAGGTTGTGGCTTAACAGTGATGTGCTTGTGTGTCAAACTGCAAAGGAATCAATTGTGCTGGATAGTTTTATATCAACTTTACACAAGCTGGAATTATTTGAGAGGAGGGAACCTCAATTAAGAAAATGCCCCCATAGGTTTGGGTTGTAGGCAAGCCTGCAGGGCATTTTATTAATTAGTGATTAATGGGGGAGGTCCCAGCCCATTGCTAGTGGTAAGATCCCTGGGCTGGTGGTCCTGGGTTCTATAAGAAAGCAGGCTGAGCAAGCCATGGGGAGCAAGCCAGTGAGCAGCACTCCCCTATGGCCTCTGCATCAGCTTGTGCTTCCAGGTCCCTGTCCTGGTTGAGCTCCTGTTCTTGGATGACGAATAGTGATATGGAAGTGTAAGCCAAGTAAATGTTTTCCTCCCCAGCTTGCTTTTTGGTCATGGTGTTTCGTCACAGCCATAGAAACCCTAGCTAAGACACACTCTTTTCTCCCCATTCCACTTCCAGTTCCACTGAGCATTTCTCTCTTTGTAACTAACTCCCCTGCGACTTTTATGTCTTTCCTTTTCTCTTTCTTCCTTTGTGACTTGATGGGTTTTATTGGCGTTGCACATAGAAGCACGGGTTAGGCATTATTTATAGAGACATGTATAACATGAAGGCCTGCTTGTTGGGGTTTCTGTCCTGGCCCAGTTCCCACAGCCATTTAGCCCCAAAGAAAATCACACAGAGGTCTCCAGAAGATTATAAACTGATTGGCCCATTAGCTCAGGCTTCGTATTAGCTCTTATAACTTACATTAACCCATTATTCTTATCTATGTTAGCCACATGGCTCAGTACCTTTTTCAGCAGGGCAGGTCACATCCTGCTTCTTTTGTGGTCTGGGCAGGAGTTCTGAGAGAGCTTCCTGCTTCCCAGAATTCTCCTATTCTCCTTGATCTGCCCCTACTTCCTGTCTGGTTGTCCCACCTATACATCCTGGCTAATGGCCATTCAGCGTTTATTTAAATCATGATGGACAGAATACAGACAATTCTCCTGCACCACTTCCCCCTCTTATTATTTTTAAACAAAAAAAATATCCATAGTCTATTTTTTGGGAATGTGGGTATAATATTCCAGGCTACTTCCAGCTGGTTGGGGGCACTGATAATCTTATGGGGACTTAAAGAAAATTTAGAGTTATGATCAAGTCCTGACTGAAGTATCCTGTGAGGCTTGATCATCTCATGAAGCATCTCAAATCTGTTCTGGATGTAGAACTCAGACATCCGGGCCATCTGTTCCTACTGGAGATTTTTCAGGTGGTCTTCCTTGATCAAACCTGAGTTTTCTTAACTGAGAATGAATCCATAGCCTCTCATTTCCTGTGGAAACAAAAGCAAAATCTCTTCCTCAAAGTAACATACCTTTTGACTTCAATTTTGAAGTCAATGTGTTTTTAAAATACCTATCTTGGATTAATTCAGCAGCATTTATAAGCAAATATCTTTTAGTAGCTGTTGCTCCTTCCTTACCATTCAAACAATTCAAAGAGAGCATAATAACATACAGTATCAAGATTCTCTGTTTCTCCCACACCAGACATGGGCAACTTAACAGAGTCTAAACTATTGAAGAGAATCTCTTTCTTTCCACAAGCACTCATTAACTGCCTATCAATCAAACCTTCTTGATGTTGTCATCAAATATCTTTTTTCCACTGTATCTTCTAATGACACTTGACCTTGAGCAAATGACTGAGCTCCCCAGCCAGAGTTCTGTTCACTCTTAGTTCTCAGAACTAGCACAATGGTGCATACTATAGTGGTAATCAGACATAGTCTTTGCTCAGTAATAATAATTTTGAAATACCAGAAGAACATTGCCTCAGGATATTGATTGGTCACAATGTAATAAACATAGACATGGCACAGGTTAAAATTTTATCTGTATACTAATTTTTCTGTCACTTTCTTAGGTCTAGGCTCTAGTTTGTGTTGTTTGCCAATTTCTCTGGTGTAGACCTCTGCTGAGTGGATAATCAGCATGATGCAGCTCAATACAGAGCTGGGAGGAGATGCCTAGAGTCTCAGACAGACTACGTAGTGTTCCCACCACACTGCTGGAATAGACATAAATAATCTCATAGCACAAGTCATTGTAACCTGTAAGGGCTAGATTTTGAGGGTTTGCTACCTTTGTTTTTAGTATACCATTGGTCACATCCTAATGAAGCCTGCATTAGCAGAAGATATATCATTAGGAACAAAGTATAATATACTTAGTATCCTTAAACTGCCAACCACCATAGCTTAACCCAGCCTATATCTAAGAAAGTGCTCAGAAAACATCTGTTAGCCTACATGGGCAAACACCAAGCTTCTCTCTCTGTCTGTCTCTGTCTGTCTCTCTCTCTCCCTCTCTCCCTCCCTCTCCTGTTTTTTACAGGACAGGGCTTCTCTGTAGCTTTGGAGCTTGTCCTGGAACTTTCTCTGGAGATCAGGCTGCCTCCCAAGTGATGGGATTAAAGTCATGTGCCAACACCGCCTGACTCTCTTTTTTTTTTGTTTTTTATTTCTTGTAGTCAGGCTATTCTGGAACTCACTCTGTAGATTAGGCTGGCATTGAACACTGAGATCCACCTACTTCTGCCTCCCAAGTCTAGAATTAAAGGCATGCGCTACCATTGTCTGGCCCAAGTAAAACAAACACAAACAAACCAAAAACCAAAACACGTGCAAAAAGTCCCCCAAAGAATAGTTATCTGGACATGATTTCATATGTCATTATGAAGTAAAATATATCTTTAATTAGGGTCACTGGAAATTTATCTGATTGAAAGTTTACAGAATTTATGTGTTAAACAAACATGTTTAACACATGACTTGCATAATCACTCAACTTTTAGCAAGTGCCTCTCAAGAACTCTCTGCAATAGACTGCTGAAATCAGAATGGTCCAATAGAAGGTATCAGTTAAAAATTACATGTATGTACGTATGTATGTGTGTGAGTGTGCATGTGCCATGGCATGTGTGTGGAGGCCAGTTGGTTCTCTTTTTCTAACAGGTGGGTGTTTTGGGTAAAACTCAGGGCACCAAGCTTGGTGACAAGTGCCTTTACCTGCTGAGCCATCTCTTCAGCTCAAGAAGTTAGGGCCTTTTTGTTGCAAGTAATGAGTTCAATCTAAAGAGGCTCAAGTTAAGGGGGATTATTTTTGTGTCCCAATGTTTTAAAACTGGAAGGAACGTGGGGTAGGTGTGACTTAAGGCCTCCTGCCCTTAGTACGTTTTCCCCTATGCATTTCTCTCCTCTGTCAGGTGTCAGAGTACCTGTCTCCATCTGAGGCCTCATCCTTCTGGGTTTCATATTAGTAGTGAAGGTGTAGGTGCTTGGTCATTGCCTATAGTAGATGGTGTTCCATCATGTAGGCATAGTGGCCAGGGCAGTGTGCGGCTTTCCTTGTCAAGGCTCGCCCTGCGGCCAACATGGACTCCTTGTTCCCCAAAGTGCCTGTAACTGAGAGTGGGAAGAACTGATTCTTCTGAGGAAATCCTAGTCACTGGAAGAGTGCAGAGTTGTAGACATTGAAGCAATAGCCACTGGAGGATCTCCAGCCTTTTATTAAAAAATAGATTCTTTTTATCATACACTATATCCTGATGACAGTTTCCCTTCCCTCTATTCTTCTGATATAGATCAGTTTCTCATCAGAAAAGCACAGGTTTCTAAGAGATAACAATAGAACAGACACAACAGCATACAATATGACAAGTTAAAGCAAAAAACATTGAAATTGGCCAAGGCAAACCAACAGAAGGAAAAGAGCCCCAAGAGAAGGCACAAGAATCAGAGATGAGTTCATCTACACACTCAAGAGTCCCATAAAGATACTAAATTGAAAGCTTTAATATATATGCACATATTTCTCTAGCCAGAAGGCTTATTTCTGGAATAGATAGCTCTGGTGTCAGGAAAGCCTTCATGGGAATTCAACAGCGCAGTTAGTTCATCTGTGCGAAAGAGGAAGAAGAGGTGGGAAGCAAGTGGGATGAGCAAGGCAGCAACATTCTGAACAGCTCTGTGACTTGGGTCTGGCCTTATTCAAGGTGTTTGTGGGAATTTTAAACCTCAGGATTCAAAACGTGGGAATCCTGTTTGGGTATGAAACCCTTAAGGATGGAGGCTCTAAGAAGAAATGACTTTATTGGAGGGCATTTTGCTGGTCTAGCTTCTAGGGAGTCAGTTTGTGTTCTCGTCTTACCAGCCACCACTCCTCTCTGAGGGTGCCTTATCTTTAGGCCAAGAGAAGGCCCTTAATATCTACAGAGGTACAAGGTGCCCAGAGAAATGAAAGGCAAATTGAGGGACCCCAGGCTAATCTCTCCACCAGGAAATTCTGAAAGAAGAGAAAAGAACCTTATGTTGGCAGTGGGCAAGTATTGCTGCAGTGTTTTGGATGCACTTTTGAGGAGGTGAAAGGGAGAAGGTTTGAATAGAACCAGATGTGCTTTGTCCATTCCAGGGTAATGACTGGTTCATTGGGGTCAGTCAGGGCCATGGGTGAAGGAGAGAAGGCCAGGCTTCCTGTGTAGTGGTGTTCCAAAGCTCTCCTTATCTGCATTGGCCAGAAGTTGGCCTGGGGTTATCTCTCTACTTTCAGCAGCGTAGGGCTGAGAACCTGCTGTATGCTTGTAGACCATATGATATGGAGACGATATTCTGCATATGCTGGTCATAATACCAGACGTTTCCACATCACCCCCCAACTACTCTTTATAGTAGGTTAGTGGTTCTTAGTTCCTTGGCCTGTAATTCCCTGAGCTAGCATGGGGGCAGAGCTAGACTCCATGCCAACTTCCTTTGTACTGTGAATTGCTGGCATATCTGGCATTGACTGTGCATGAATCACATATGCAGTCACAACTGGCTCTACCTGGGTGGGGTTGCGTCTTGTTCCCAGACTGTCCCTGGTGGCTCCTGGCAAAAGTTGAAAGTATGTAATTACATGTACATTTTTCTCCACCCTCAGAGTAGGTATTAAGAATTTTTTTTTTCTGTATCACAGAGCAGTTAGATACTTTTTCTGAGTTTTCATAGATTATCATTTAAAGTCAAGTCTGCGCAAATTGAAAGCTGGGAGGCATTTCATATTTCATATTCAATGTTATGTAATACATTTTCTCCCTTGCCTTACCCTGGTACTGTTCATCTTGTCTCCATGTTGGGTAGTGTCAACTGGGTATGGATGATGGGGGGAGAACTACACTGGGGTCATTGGCATCACTGCCTCATTGAAAGAGAAGCCACAGGTAGGTCAGCAAACTGAATTCAGGCTTCAACCCTGTGGCAAATGGATACTTCTCCTTTATTTACTCAAAATTTTACTTTTAAGATTTCATTCCTCTTTCCAAACAGTGGATTTCTCCCACTTAAAGTGATAGCGCCATTCAGAGGTTTCTTTGGTTTAGAAAATTTTGCATGTAATTCTTTAAAGTTATATCTGAGGTTCAGTATACAAATCTTCTGTGTTGGGTAAATACTTGGTCCATTTAGAGACTTAAATTTCTCTAAACTTTTAAAGCTGTGTTTGTAAATTGAATATTTTGCCTTATTTTAAAGCTTTACCAAAACCAGACTTCCAACTTCTTAAACAACTCATAAATAACATAAAATAAACTTATATATGTAATGATTAAGTATGTAACTGTTATAAGACTGTATATAAACTTAGGAAAGTTCCCATTAAATGCATACATTGAAATCTCAACCAAGCGCTTCTAGGCAAACGTCCTACACCGCCAAGCTAGTTCAGTCCTTCAACCATGTGTTTCTAATAGGGATTTTCAATGCAGGTATATTTTATTATACTCAAAGTTCTCTTAAATATTATAAATATCCATGCTACTGAATGTATAGGCTCATTACTGATGCATGCACATAACACTCTGGTTTTTTTTTTTCTGCTAGGCATTTTATTATCAATTCTTAATGTTCCCAGAGTTAAGAAGATCATACTGCAATCTTGTGTAATTTGGAGAGAATTCATGAGGCTAGCCAGAATTCTTGTCATCCTTATTTATAGTCTGCGCCAGGAGCTTCATGCTGTTGTGAATGTTCGTTCTTGTATACAGTCTGCACAGCCCAGGACGGTTTCACAGCTGTGCACCACTGGCACTTGCCCTCTTTGCTAGGACCTGCAGTGTGCAGACAGTTAGGAACTCGGGGTATCCCTCTTGCTTATTTCCACCCAGTTGGCCTTATTTAGCCTGGCCATGGAATTGTGCCTCTAACTGAGGCTGCTATGCGACTTGATTTTACTTTCCTTTGCCTAGGCTGTATTATTTCTTTTCTGTGTAGCTCCAGTGACCTTTGACCTTGGTGGAATGACACCTTCTTTCTGCATTCTTCCTGACCAGTCGGACCACACAGCTCTGGCAGTTATTAAAATTATATCCAGTTGCACTCTGCACATCTCACAGCTTCTAAGGGAAAACTCCTGACAATTTCACAAAGGCTTCTATTGTTTAAGAGTATGTTTTTAAACATAGCACTGGCTGGTGGAATCGTCAAGCCTTAGAAGACAGAACAAATATTTGGGGGGCACCTGCTATGAGCCAAGTGCTCTGTGTACATTATTTTATTTGTTCTCTAACACTCTGTCAAAGTGTATATTTTAATCCCCGAATTCAAATGAGGAAGCTGAGGCCACATGGCACACAAACGGTGGGAGCTGGGACTACATTTTAGATTAGTCTACAAAAGGCGCACTCCTCTGTTGTGCCAGTTCCTCTGGTTTTGAAGGTTTTATCACCGGGCTCTCTAGTCTCTTTAGTACTTTAACTTTGGCCACTATAACTTCCTATTGTCAACCCAGTGTTCCCAGATGACTGCCAGGCTCAAAGGTAATAAATACCCTTCTCTCAGTTCCTGCCCCTCATGCTCCTTAGTTAAGATTTCCAGAGATTTTCATGGTGGCAGCATATCCAGGGCAAGCCATAGCCTTGGGTAAATATCCCATGCTCCCTTGAGGATGGCAGAGTTCATGTCTTCGACCCTCAGATCTTCATGCCTTCTTCCCTCTCAAGGAAGCTTTTGAATGGCTTGAGACTGAGTCCCATCTGCCTCCCTGTCTGCATTTAATTCCATCTGCTAATGCTATATCTGCTTTCCGTGCAATCCCAGCGCAGCTCAGCACACACACTCTTTTTGTGAAGAGGATGGAAGCTGGGGACCTTCTGTGCTGGAGGTTGGCCAAGTGGTGAGTTTTCGTTGCCAGTCTGCATAGGCAGGACAGGATGGTAGCTCCCTGCCCCCCATTTTCATCTAAGAAGGAAGAAGGAGACTGTTTGACTCTGGACACGGAGGCGTCCACACATTCATTGTTCCCCGCCCCCCCTTTTTAAAAAGATTTATTTATTTATTATGTATACAGTGTTCTGTCTGCATGTGTGCCTGCAGGCCAGAAGAGGGCACCAGATCTCATCACAGATGGCTGTGAGCCATCATGCGGTTTCTGGGAATTGAACTCAAGACCTTTGAAAGAGCAATCAGTGCTCTTAACCTCTGAGCCATCTCTCCAGCCCCCCCTTTTTTTGAAGGGTAGTTTTAATCTTTTCTTTTTAAAAAGATGTATTTATTTATTTTGTTTACAGTGTTCTGGCTGCATGTGTGCCTACAGGCCAGAAGAGGGCACCAGATTTCATTACAGATGGTTGTGAGCCACTATGTGGTTGCTGGGAATTGAACTCAGGACCTCTGGAAGAACAATCAGTGCTCTTAACCTCTGAGCCATCTTTCCAGCCCCTAAAAGTATTTTTTTTTGTTTTTTCGAGACAGGGTTTCTCTGTAGCTTTGGAGCCTGTCCTGGAACTAGCTCTTGTAGACCAGGCTGACCTCGAACTCACAAAGATCCACCTGTCTCTGCCTCCCGAGTGCTGGGGTCCCTTTTTCTGGGAAGTGGGTAGGGTTTGAAGGAAGCAGAGCAGTGGGGAGGCTGCTAGCTGAGCTCTAAGCTGATGGTAAGATTTGAAGCACGTCTGATGCAAGGACTCTCTGTCACTAACAGGGATTGGAGCCAAGACCAAAAACATTTTGGGACTGGGGTCCACATTTTGATTTCTATCTTGGCGTGGGGCCAAGATATTGTCTTGATTCATTTGGGTTATTTTAAAGTACCTTATAGGTTTAGGAATTACAGACAACATAAATCTATTCTTATAATTCTAGAAGTTGGGAAATCTAGTTAGTATTGGATACTCACAAATTCAGCATCTGTTGGGGACTCAGTCTTTGCTTCATAGACTAATCCTCCTCTCTGCATCTCTGTATATTGGAATAGTAAACAGTTCTCTGGGTCTTCTTTTTGGAAGGACATTACCTTCATTCATGAAGATTCTGCCCTCTCAAAGGCCCCACCTTTTTTTTTTTTAAAAATGAGTCTTCTAGGGCTTTTAAATGCATAGATTATTGATTTGACATATTCACAACCCATTGTTTCTTCTTCTAACGCCTCTTGGAGCTCTTTCTTATCCACTTCCAACTTCATACCCTTACCCCATTTAAAATCTACTGAGTCCAATTTATACCTTGCATGAGTGTGGAAGTTCCCCAATTTTAGTAATACGTCACTGGGAATTAGGCTTCAATATGTAAGCTTTCAGGGGGTGCATAAACATTCAAATGAAAGCTGCTATGAACTAAGGTATTTTTCTCCTATCAGAATGTTTATTTTATTTTCTATAAAAAGTCTTCCAGACTTTTTTTGGCATTAAAAAATTATAGATCAGGTCTAGAGAGATGGCTCAGAGTTAAGAGCACTTGTTGCTTTTGCAGAGGACCCAGGTTTGTTTCCTGGCACCCACCTGGTGTTTCACAACCATCTGTAATTGCAGTCCCAGGGGGACCTGACACCCTTTTCTGAACTCCATGGGGATTGGGCATGCATGGTGTGCCCAGACATACATGCAGGAAAACACTCATACACATAAAATAAAATAAATCTAGAAATGTATAAATTATAGTTCATTCTTGTACATACACTGAAGAGGAAAATTATGAGTGATGTAGATTGAAAAAGTTTCCCTGAAATGTTCTCATATTCAGAGACCTACTTTTCTGGATAACTTTTCAACATAGGCATTAAAAACTACATTCTCCGCACTCAGCGTGGTCCTGGGTGCTCCATATGATGACCGTATGCAGCTGGTAGCACGGCCAGGAGTACCCAGGAATGCTCAGGCCCTGCCTGACTAATCATCTTCTAATCTAGTTTCTGAAATTGTTTAGACACTAGTTGTTGACAGTTCTGCTCAAAGACCTCAGCACCCATTTTATGGGATGTCTAAGCAAAGACTTATTTATGCTTTATGCCTCAGTTTGGGACCACCTTACTCACGTGGTCGTGGGGTGCCTGTTAGGCAGAGCTTCCATTTTGATCCAGGAGATGCTACTGTACTAGATCATGAAGCCCTGCTTCTTTTCTGGTTTGTTCATCAAAGGGTGAGTTTGGAGCACTGTAGGTAGACACAAGCTGCTGGACATGATCCATCCTTTGCGTTGGCACAGGTATCAGTCACACAGCCAAGGACAACGGCTTGAACCTCAATTCTGTGGCTGGTTCAGATAGCCAAAAGGAGACGGCTGAAAGCGACTCAGAGAAAAAGTGGAACACCATTGTTTTCTGAGAGAGGAAGGTGCCCAGCATTAATGGCTACATGTGTCTTGTGAATAAAAGAGTGTTTGGTGAGGTGATTCACCCCCTCCTTCCAGCCATACCCTTCTCTTATCACTTCATAGGATGCTGAGCAGACAGGAAGCATGTCAGCGTGCTGGCATGGGACCAAATCATCCTCTCACAGATACTCAGTGTTCTCTCTCTTCATTTTGGAACCCCGGGAGGGAAGAGGAACTAGAGAGGTATTAGTGTTGGGAAGAACTCTTTCCTCTCAGCTCCAGAAAAGAACTAGAGTTCATACTGCTAAGTGGCCTTGGGAAACCTTGGCTAAGTTTCTTACTAAGTTCTGAGGAATAGAAAATTCTGCTAAGCAAATACTTCCAACAATCTTAGGAGGAGCCTTGCCATCTGTATTTAGCCAAGCAAATGAAACGGCCTGGGGCAATGTTGTAAGGCCCAAAAGATATGAATATGGCCGTACTTCAAAGTGAATTTGACCATGGGTTCTGGAGCCACAGCTATCTGGGCTTTATGTCTGGCTTTGTTACTTATTCGGTGACTCTGGGGACTTAGCTTTTTCTGACCCTCAGTTCCCATCCCAGCAAGTAGATGATAACAGTACCCATCTCTCATGAGGGCAGCTGGGAAATGTTTGGGTTGAGGGGGGTTTTCAGCCCTGTGCCTAGAGGCTCATACGCATGCAGTAAATGATAGTTCTTGTTGTTGCTGGGAGAGGGAGAGGCAGGGGCAGATGACTCAGCAAAAAGCAGACATTTACCATAGAAATTCTTATTTTATTCTATTGCCTTTCCCCATTTGACTGATGCCTATTAATTTCTGACACAGTTATAAGTCTTGCTTAAGGTGATATAATAAAGAAACCACCAATGGGATATGGTGAGATGTGGTCTGTGTGTGTGTGTACATGGATCCAAGTCAGAGAGTAAGGATAATTTTATTTGGTCTTTGAACATATTGTGATAGTCCTATCTGCAGGTGAAATGTGTTATTGTGATGGTCCATTTTTTTCCATTTTCTGGATGAATATATGTGTTGGGATCTACAAAGCTTACCGACCTCTCTTTACATCACACTGAAACCAATAATAACAGAGATAATTATGGTTCTGGAAACACCAAAAGCAACTGAATGGTGGTTTCTGTCTAGGCCCTGTGATTTCTACTTGGTTACTAGCCCATCTACTGAGGGGAATGTTCTGGGATTTTATTAAACCCATGCCATTTGGATGCTGGCAACCAGTGGTGGTAGCAGGAGATCACATTAGGGGAAAGAACACAATGAGAGTTCTCCTGTGCCAAAAAGCCCATCTTGCCTGGGTAAACAGAGCCTTCTTCTGAGGCCAGCTGAGGTAATGTGGAAATCTACAGTGGAGCTTCCACTATAGTTAAATTCCTGTTTGTTCCAGAGGTAGCCCAGGCTGGATGAGAGATGGATGTACCTTATTTGAAAGTTTCAACTTCTATTACTCAGCCCCAAACATATGCAGAAATCATTAGTACATTCTAAACAAACCAGGGCGATCAAGAAGACAGAAGCATTCTTTATCAGAAAACCACAGGAAGAAAATTTAAATGTCCTGACACTTACTTTCAAATGACAAAGCTAAGAAACACTGAGCTTTCCTGACTCAGTTCTCCCCACAGACACAGCTCACAACCTATCCATGGGTTGTGGTATATGCAGGAGTATGGGAGATGGAAGATCTCCCCCTCTATAGCATGAAGCTGACTGTAATTGGACCAATAAAACACATACACACAGAGCAATAACAGTGTCTGAGGAATATGTAGCATGTACCATGGGTGTGATGGGAGTTGAAGCAGAAGGAGCGGCTTCTCTTCCTAGATGGGCCAAAGAATCTCTACACAGAAGATGGGTCATGAGAGATGTGTGTGATTTGGATAGGAGGAATGGAAGGCCATTAAGTCAAAGATGTGTTCATGAGACAAAGCCAGACAATAAGGAGATTGTTTGTGGGACAGTGACATAGGTAGATCTTCTGTGATTATACAATGTTGGAGTTGGAGGAGGCTGCAAGAGGTAGTCTCAACGTCTTCATTTCATCATTGAGAATATTAGGTCCAGGAAGTGGTTTGCCCAGTGTTACCTGACTAAGAGTGGCCAACATAATCAGACACTTAGCCCACAGCGTCTCCCCAGTGCCTTTTTCCCTCTACGCTGCTGACCTCAGGGGAGGTGTGATAGAACAGGAAGACCACAGAAAAGCTTGCGTGAGTGACAAGATGTTTGTTTGTACACTGAAACCCTGCAACCCTTTGAAGTGGGATATGGTCAGAGTAAGACTATACCACCAGGGAGCTCTGGTGATGGCGTGTAGGGTGTGCAGACTAGATGAAGCATAGATCTGACAAAGAGGACTCCATCCTGACTAGCTAGCTGTGAGATAATTGTCAGGCTTGGACCAGGATCCGCTCAGGGCATGCTCACCTGCAGCAGCCATCCTGAGATCAAGATACACCCTTTTCTGAATTGCTCCATGTTGTATAAAAGTGTGGTCGTTTTCCGCTTTTACAAGCAACTCTTGATTCCACTTTGAGGGTGGAGGATGATTGTGAGTCTGAGGGGACCCATAAACACATCTACCCGGTACCACCCATGTAGCCCAGACTTATAAATAAATGGCTTAGTCCTGGGAGCAGAGAGTCCACTGCCCTATAAATTTATCAGGTGTGTTGAGACTATCGGGGCAATGGGCATATTAAAGTCATTTTAGGGAAACAAGGCTCAAGAACTTACCAGATATGCCAGATAAAGGAAAGAGTGTAGTTCTCTTGTTTGGACCCCCACAAAGTGGTGGACATTTAGCACTGTAGTGGCGAATGACATCATACCAACCTATTTTCTGATACCTGGTCACTGCATCAAAGACCAATGACAAACAAAAAACTCCTGATTGTCTATGAGGCTTTTGCTCCCCTGCAGTTGACACGGCCTGCTTGACTGCCCTCTATTCATTCACCTGCTCACCATCTGGGCTTGAATCTGCCATTTTTGGTGCTACCCAGTTCTCCCTTTGCACCTTAGATCTAGACTCAACTCTGCATCTTTGCTCTCAGTCCTGCCTCTTAAAGCCACAGCAGCAGCTTCTTTCCCATGACCGGCTTGGATTCCTCTCATCTCACTTCAGAAATCTTTATAACTCTGCTGTAACTTCTTTAACTTGTATTCATTTGGTAACACACACAGACAGATACACACACACAGACACATACACAGACACACACACACACACATACACACACATACACAGTGCTGTGTAATATAAGAGTTAATATTAGTATTAGGAATTTTCCTAACATGAGCTCTCTGCCGATGCAAAAACCCCAATCAAGCCAAATCACAACAAGCCAAATTAAAAAATATCCAGGTTTAATGGGATTCCTGCACTGGATCACTGGGCATGGGGCGGGGGGAGCGGGGAAGAGACCACAAGGAGGAGACCATGAGGAGACTTTCTGGGGAAGAAGTTTAAATAGACTGGGGGAGTGGTCAAGATTTTGGCGGGCTGTCTTGACCCTCCTCCGGGAGGGGTCCAGGCTTGGTGGGCACAGGGACAAGGCCTCCAAAGATGGATGCCAGAGACCGGGCCATACAATTAGTAATTAGATCAGAATAAAAGAACCTGCATTCCTCTTGGCCCAATTACCAAGGCAGGTGGGATAATCTGGTAAATTGTTGCCCTCGAAACCACTACATCTTGTGAATCTATTGTTACTCAATAAATTCGAATCCTGTGGAAAGACACAAACATGTTAGTCTATGTTTCTTACACAGTATCATGATGAAAATCCTGTATCTTTCCCTCCTGATACTCTCACAGATGCTGTAAAAGAAATGGCAGATGCCACACCATGATTATTTGTGAGCCTGTAATCATCACTTGCCCAAGCACTGTAAACTAGAAGAGACTACGGGCGACATTGCTCATATAAGTGACATACATTCACCAAAGGGCTGAACCTTTCCCTC
This sequence comes from Ondatra zibethicus, assembly GCA_004026605.1. Classification (NCBI taxonomy): domain Eukaryota; kingdom Metazoa; phylum Chordata; class Mammalia; order Rodentia; family Cricetidae; genus Ondatra; species Ondatra zibethicus. The sequence goes on along the minus strand of PVIU01008902.1, from coordinate 37,443 downwards.
AGACAGCCTAAGGACAAACAAATGCCGTGGGCCACTCATCAACTACAAGGCGAGGGACTGCCACACTCCCTGTGAAACTTATAAAAGGAGACCTAGTGCCTTGTGGGTTGGATCTCTCTTCTAATGATTGTCTGTGTATGCCACTACTGGCTCTTCCAATAAATCTCTTACCCCAAAACAATCTGTCTTCGTGTCTTTCTGGAACCCCAAATCTGAGACCTTAAAATAGCACAGGCTAGGGGTGAATCAGAAAGCAGAGGGGAAATGATAAGTGTAGCAGCCTTAACCGTTGGCTACAGAAGAGCAAGGGCGCTGCAAAGCTAAAGATAACGCTGGAGACAGACTTGTGTAACTGCCCATGGGAAAAACCCAGCTTTTATGATGTCTTAGGCCACTTCATATTTCCCCTTAACTTTTGCTGCTATTTCCCATGGCTCTATTACTCATCAAGTCTCTCATTCAGTCAACGGTTTTTGAGTCCTATGAAAGCTATTCCGTGGCCACTCACCAATCAACATGGTGTTTCTGTTGTCCCTTTTGGGTCAGCCTCCCTGAACTCATCCTGGACAGAGTTGTTGGAGGGAACAGAGAGGTGTGAAATACGAACAGCTTGGTTATTGAAAGGAAAAGAAGCTGATTGTCTGGGAGGGTGTGGAAAAGTCAGCAGGATTTCAGATGGGAGGAGGATCAAAGTGTCTTGGGGAGAGAGGTGGGGGGAGATTGTGCACACAGAAGGTGCTGGTTTTAGGGGAAGACAAGGTCTCACTGTAATGGTAACAAAGGGCCTCTTGTCCATTCACAGTCAGGGGCCTAAAGGGTGAGCAGCCTTGGCCCTGGGGCTGCTCAGGGGTGGCTCTAGGTTCAGGCTTCTGCCCCCCCAAGGGAGTGCAAAGTCCTAGAGATTAGCCATCAGACCTGCTAGGCACCGAGGACTCACAGTGTTAGAGACTGGGGGCTGATGAAGGCCCCATGTGGCCTCTACATGGCGTCCTTCCATGGAATCCTAGTGTCTGTTTTCATTCCAGACGTCTTACCATGAACTAGAATTTTTAGGGCAAAAACCTGGGCTTTGGTAACCCCAACAGGCTAGGCTCAGCCTCCCATCTCGACATGCCAATTAAAGAGATAAGTGATGGAGAGAGACAGAGAGGAGGTTCATTCAGCGTGGCCACATTGGGAAAAGGAACAGATAGAGGGGATTTGGTAATCCCAAGTTTGTCTTCAGGGAATTGATAACAAACTTTAGGTTTAAAAAGAAGAAGAACTGGGGCAATGGGCTAGAGGTTAAGTAGTCTGGTCCAGGTGTGGTTCTGCCCATTATTGTCTTAGCTCCTGCAAAGTGGCCTGCTAAGTTATTAGTCATAGCTGGAGACCAGTTTGGATTCTACGAGATGATCTGCTCCAAGGTGAAGCTGTTCATCACAGATAAATTGCTATTATCTTGGGAATGTTGATTCCTCAGGCTCATCGGTACTCAGGGGCTGGGGAGGGGGGTTAATTTCAGTCCCATGTTACATAGACCGGTATCCTATTGTTCCTGGAATTCAAGGTAACTCAAGAAAACAGAGAAAGAACAACTTGTCTTTAGCCTTGGGATGGGAGGAATGAGACGCTTGGCCAGTGGTCAACATGCCTATGCAGAGGCAAGGAAGAGTCTAAGCCAGAAGAAAGAAGACAGACACAAAATGATGGTAGAGATGCTAGGCCTATGTCTTGCTTCTATAGTCTTAGTGTGTTCCCATGAGGACCCAGTGTGCTGTAGCAAAAGCAGCTTTTAAGTATCTGTTATTTATTACGCTAAACTAGACTCTTAAATCAGTGTGATGAGTACATTAAATCACATGGGCCAATTATTAGATTGACCAAAGCTATTCTAGAAGTGTATTCATGTTTCTAGACAGAGCACGATGATTCTGGACTTACAGGTTTCAAGAGGAACTTTGTGGGGCCTGGGAAGATGGCCCAGAAGTTAAGAACATTGGCTACCTTTCCAGAGGACCTGGGTTTGGTTCTTAGTACACACGTGGCTGCTCACAACCATCTGTATCTTCAGTCTCAGGGGACCTGATGCCCTCTCTGACCTCTGTGGGTACCAGGCACACATGTGATGCACAGACATATGCAAGCAGACTACCAGTACACATAGACAGAAGTAATAATAATTAAAAAGATTAACTCTTTTCTACCTTAGTCCCTAAGAGGCTTCATAGAAGACCTCTGACAGAGACCAAAATTCTCAGATGTTCATTCTTTTTCTCTTTTTCCTTTCCCTCCTTTGTCTTCCTCCCTCCCTGCCTTTCTTGCCTGCTTTTTTGTTTTGTTTTGTTTCTTGAGACAGGATTTCTCTGTGTAGCTCTCACCATCCTGGAACTCACTATGTAGACCAGGCTGGACCCTAACTCACAGAGATCCTTCTGCCTCTGCCTTCTGAGTGCTAGCATTAAATGCATATTTCACCACACCCAACTCTCAAGTTCTTATAAAATGGCATAGTGTTTGTTGGTAGCTTACACATATCTTTCTACATACTTTAAGTCATCTCTAGATGACATATAATGCCTAATACAACAATGAACATGTAGAAACCACTTTTGCTAAAAAGCAGTGACTCCTTGCTTGGGTCCACGGAGCTAACAGCAGGATGAAAGCCTATAAAATGTCCTCATTTCATGTCTATTTCCTTGACTTTAGGCCGGACACTTACTCGATGCTGAAGGGGTGTGTCCATCACTCAAGACATGTCTTCTTAACATATGTCTTATTCCCTTTCAAGGCTGAAGGCACAGAGGTACGTCATTGTCCTAAACCTGCAGTCACCTTGGATTCTAAAAAGTGCAAAGCCTCTGAAAAGACTTATTGATGATGCACAGCTAGGTTCTAGAGTAGAAGCAATCACCTACCTCAAGTGAGATTGGTACCCTCAAGCAGACTTCTTCAGACCAACATAAAGGACAACAAGTGAGACAATGGTCACCCAGACTAGTCTCAACCAGGGTTGATTAGTGGTTCAGACCTTCTGGATTTTGCCTCTATTGAAACTTAAAGCTCATGTCAGTTCCCTGCAGTCGAAACTGGGGGTCAATGGACTGATTAAATCCCCTCTTTCTGCTTTTTATCATCTCTTTTTAGTGTTTGGGGATCAGAAGCTGAACCTAGCCTATTTGAGCTCCTAGAAATGAGGCATTTGTCTGGAACAGCTCTGGTTGCAATATCATATAATTACTAAATAGTGTTATACTATATGTTTTTTAGGACTAACTGGGAAAAAGTCTACACTGTTCTGCACAGACACAGTTCCTTTCCCAAACATTTTCAGTTAGGGGTTGGTAGAAGCCTCAGATGAAGAACCAGTAGATATAGAACCTGGGGATGTGGAAGACTGACGACTTTCACTGTAGACTGTAAGGTCCTATAAAGAGAATTATAGAAACATGGTCACCAAATACAAGCCAAATAGCTTTCCAGTCACCTTCCAAAAGCTTAACCAAGTGTCTGCTGGCTTCCTGCTCTATTCTGACATTAGAGTGGTTTGGGGGTGCATAGTTTTGCTCTGGAGACCTTGTTATGCTACTTTCTAGTCAGAGACCAGGCAAATCACTGAATTTCTGTAGACTTTTCCCTTCATCTGTTAGAAAGGTCTGACATTTACTTGGCAGTTTCACTAGATTTTAGCACATTTCTGGCATGTATGCTAACTGTAAGTCATTATTTGGATCAACAAATGAGACAGATTGGAGTTTAGGACTTGGTAGCTGATGTTTGCAGTTGTCTCATAGCTGTTCCCTATGGGGGATTCTGAAAAGAGAGACTATATAACTGAAAGAAATGGGATCTTCCCAATGACGATGGTGGCATTGCCATCCACAGAGTCGTTCTAGATGTCAGGTTTTTATCATGCTGTCCTGTACCTGGATACCAGGTGACTTAGGGTTTTATTGCTGTGAAGATGCCATGGCCATGGAAACTTTTATAAAGGAAAGCATTTAATTGAAGCTGGCTGTAACATGAGGGCCTGCTTGTCGCCCCAGCCGCCTAGCTAGCTTAGCCCTGAAATAATCACACAGAAAATCTGCATTAATTATAAACTTATTGGCCCATTTGCTCAGGCTTCTTATTAAGTCTTGTAACTTATGTTAGTCCATTATTCTGGTATATGTTAGCCACACGGCTCGGTACCTTTTTCAGCGGGGCAGGTCACATCTTGCTTCTTCTGTGGTCTGGGCAGGAACAGGGAAAGAGCTTCCTTCTTCCCAGAATACTCTGGTTCTCATTGCCCTGCCTCTACTTCCTGTCTGGTTGTCCCGCCTGTGCTTCCTGCCTGGCTACTGGCCAATCAGCATTTATTTAAAATGTAATTGACAGAATACAGAATTGTCTTACACCACTTTCCCCTCTTTCTTTTTTAAACAAAGGAAAATATCCATAGTCCATTTTTTTTGGGAATGTGGGTGTAGTATTCCAGGCTACTTCTTGCTGGTTGGGGGTGCTGATAATCTTATGGGGACCTAAAGAAAATTTTGAATTATGTTCAAGTCCTGACTGGAGTATCCTGTGAATCTTGATCATCTCAGGCAGCAGTCTTGAATCTGTTCTGGATGTAGAACTCTGACATCTGGGACATCTGTTCCTACTGGAGATTTTTCAGGTGGTCTTCCTTGACCAAACCTGATTTTTCTTAACTGAGAATGAATCCACAGCCTCTCATTTCCTGTGGAAACAAAAGCAAAATCTCTTCTCCGAAGTAACATACCTTTTGACTTCAATTTTGAAGTCAAGGTATTTTCAAAATACCTATCTTGGATTAATTCAGCAGCATTTATAAGCAAATATCTCTTAGTAGCTGTTTCTCCTTCCTCACCATTTAAACAATTCAAAGTGAGCATAATAGCATACAGTATCCAGATTCTCTGTGTATTTTCCATCTTTGTGTGGCTTTACTTTAACCTCTATTTCTTTTATTTTTACATTTACTTTTTGGCTTTTTGAGACAGGTTCTCTGTGTATCTTTGTCAAGGAACTCACTCTATAGACCAGGCTGTCCTTGAACTCACAGTGATCTGCCAGTCTCTGCCTCCCCAGAGCTAGGATTAAAGGTGTGTGCTACCATACCTTGAACTCACAGAGATCTGTCGGCCTCTGCTTCCCAGGCATTAGGATTAAAGGTGTGTGCTACCACACCCAACTACTCTCTTTCTTTCTTTTTTATTTTAAGGACTTTAACCTTTGTTTTTCAAGCCTGCATATATTTTTAACACACTGTAAACCATTTAGAGGTTTTCTTCATCTTTGAATCTCTCTTTACTGTATATCTCTCTTTTTCTGACCACACGAGCCTTTAATTTGCTAACCAATATGGAGAGGATTAAAGCCGTGGCTTTGTCAACTGGATCCAGCCCATTTCTTAGCTTTCTGAGATTTCAGCCTCATGGCTGAGGTACTGGCCGGAACCATGTTTATTGCCACAACTCTGTGGTGTTTCAAGGTCCCTGCCAGCAAGCAAGCTGTAGCAGTGTGCTCACAAACCATACTCAAATGCTCTGTAGTCAGACTGCCTGCCTGAAAGAGTCAGAGTTTTCCCTGGAAGGATGGCCCAGAAAGCTGGCATTTTAAAACAGTGTAGCTTTTTTTCTTGCCACGGCTGAAAACTGAAAAGCATGCGGTCAGCTTTTTAGCAACACTATTTAAGTGTTTCTTGGCAGGACCTCTTAAACGAGCTGTAAGGTTTTACAGCTAAAGCTGAGTCAGGAAACCTTGCCTCTCGCAAGCAGAGCAGACCTGAGAAATTGCTGCTACCAAGAAACCATGTGTAATGCTGTCATTTTGTTCTAGAATTACTTCCCATGCTGTCTCAGTCTTTATGTGGATGCAGTTGTCCACACATTGGAACCATTCTGTAACATGAGGGCATGCTTGATGGGGTTTCTGTCCTGCCCAGTTCCCACAGTCGTTAGGTCCCAAAGAAAATCACACAGAGGTCTCCATAAGTTATAAACTAATTTGCCTATTAGCTCAGTCTTTGTATTAGTTCTTAGAACTTATATTAACCCATTATTCTTATCTATGTTAGCCACATGGCTTGGTACCTTTTTCAGCGGGGCAGTTCACATCTTACTTCTTCCGTGGTCTTGGCAGGAATGGGGAAAGAGTTTCCTTCTTCCCAGAAGACTCCTGTTCTCATTGCCCTGCCTCTACTTCCTGTCTGGTTGTCCCGCCTGTGCTTCCTGCCTGGCTACTGGCCAATCAGCGTTTATTTAAAATGTAATTGACAGAATACAGAATTGTCTCACACCAGCTGGCTTAGAATTTCAGAGGTTCAGTCCATTATCAATATGGCAAGAAGCATGGCAGCGTGCAGGCAGACATAGTGCTGGAGAAGGAGCTGAGAGTTCTACATCTTGATCCACAGGTAGCAGAAGGAGACTGCTACACTGGGCAAGGCTTGAACATATAAGACTTCAAAGCCTGACCCCACAGTGTCACATGCTTACTCCAACAAAGCCGCACCTCCTATAATGCTACTTCTTATAGCCTTTAAACATATGAACCTATGGGGGCCATACCTATTCAAACTACCACAGCAGGGATGGACATATTTAAAGTTTAGTATAGGAAACATGAGAGCTGGGTTCTATCTGCTTAGGAAAGTCAGGTCCCAGCACAAAAGAGTCAGTGGCTTGTGCAAATTTCACATTGAGTCATAAATATAACCTCAGTGCCCTGACTTCCTGCCTCATACCCAATGGTAAGGACCTATTCTACTTCCTATATCTGGGTTTGGCCCTCTCTGGAGGCAAGAGAGTGACATTAGGGCCTTGGTGAGCTTACTTGGTTGTCCTGGTTTGGAGAACAGTGAGGTACATCAGTCTTCCATGAGAAGGCTTCACAGCTTGGGTTTTTCAGAGGCCAGTGGTGAGAACAGATTCTTTTCTGAGTCTTCAGGGATCGCTGAACTTGAGAAAGTACTACAGGCTTGAGAGGAAACTCACTGAAGCACTGAAGGGGAGGGACAGAGGGGCTCATGGGCAAATCCTAAATGAGCAGAACTTGCAGGCCTGATCTCAGCAGCAAGAAGGGTCTAGGGGAGAGCATTCTGCAAATATTTAGGAGGCATTAGTGGCAAAGAACTCAATGATTGAGCCTGGGTTAAAGGGAATGGAGGGGGAGTCTTGCTAAGAACAATGGAAGCTTGTGTCTGTTTGGGCATCTTCTTAAGGCTGGGCACTTAAGACCCAATAGAATTCAAGATGTAGATCACATGGGCCAGGGAACTAGGCCAAGATCACTTTTCCTGCGAGGGAATTTGGGCAGAAACAAAAGGAGAACGAGGAGAGCAACATGAGGATTGGTGATAACCATGGTAGTCCTGGTTTGTTATGCCTTCTTGACACCCCGCCCCTCTTTTAACACCTCCCTGCTTCACACATGTGTCTGTCACAGCTCAGGTTAACTTGTCTAAAACTCAAATGGTGCACATTGTCGTTATTAATTTTTTCATCTCCTAGCACCTTGAAAGGCTGTTGTAACAGTTTGAATCTGAAATGTCCCATGTCTGGACACTTGGTTCCCATCTGGTGGCTCTATTTTAGGAGATCATAGAAACTGCAGGAGGTTGGGTCTCTGGAGAAAGGCGGTCTCAGGTCTGGCGCTGAAGGTTAGACATCTCTCCTTTTCCTCAATTCTTGTCACTTCCCTGCTTCTTGTCCATCACAGGTGAACAGCCCCCTCTTCCACATGTCCCTGCTGCTGTATTTTTCAGTAGCACATGGACCCACCCAGCCATGGACTGAACTAGCTGAAGCCAGAGGCAAAGACAGATTCTTCCTCCTTGAAGTTGTTTTACTTTGTGACCATAATCATAAAAGCAATCAGTGTTTACTGTCTGCCTTATTATCCTAGCCATTCTGTGCTGTTTTATTGTAAAAATAGATTTTAACCTTTGTTTTTCCTGAGAATTTCTAAATTTGTTTGTTCATGGGACCTTTTCTTTTGATGCAGATTCTTACTATGTAACACAGGATGGTCCTCAGGTTTGTGGTAATCCTCCTGCCTTAGCTTCACTAGTGCTAGGATTGCAGGCATGTGTCATCATGCCCAGCAGCAACCTGACTTTCAGAACATGCAACTCTCTGATCTAGAGATGGTCTCACCTGGTGGTTCATGTGTGGTTAGCTGGTGTGTCCTGACTTACACCCTAACACTATGGTTCATGTGTGACTGACTGGCATGTCCTGACTTATATCCTAAGACTATCAGGGATGAAGGGATACATTCTGATTCCTTTGCAGCCCCCATAGTGCATTGCAAACCCTATGTGAGCTTGGCATTTGGGTTGAATTAAAAAAGCAAGAACATCAGAAACAAAATGAAAAGCACATGACCAAACCAGCAAAAATGTGCGACATATGTGTAAAAGAATGGTTTCCTGAACACAGAAAAACAATGAATGTTGCAACAGGAATGGAGAAAAATAGAGTTCACGAAAGTTATATACTTAAAAGTCTTTTAACTCACGACAATCACTATTGAATAATAAAAAATGAAGTACCCACTAACTAGTCCTCCCCCAGAAAAACCAAAAAAAAGAACAAATTCAGTTTTGGTCAGTGAGAATAAAGGGAAATAAACCCTCTTTTTCTTGTTCTCTCTCTCTCTTTGTCTCTGTCTCTCTCTCTCTCTCTATATATATATATATAATCTCTATCTCTATTTTCTCTATCTATATGTAATCTATATCTATATATTGAGAATTGTATGAATGAGTGCTGTGGTCACATCATTTCTACCCTTTATCCCTCAACCTTCTCTCATGTTGTTCTTACTCCTTCTAATGACCTTTTCTTTAATTATTGTCAATACACTTAGCTCTCCTACAGAGCCCTTCTGTTAGAGGACTCCAAGAGACTCTCCAAATAGTATAGCTTATCACCACTGGTCATCATTGCCTCCCAGGGTAAGAGTAAGACCCTCTTGCTGAAGACACTATGTACTTTGGGCATGGGACTTGGCGGAATGGCGCTAGAATGGACCTGGAAGGCTCCTCCCTGAGGGCTAGCTCTTATAGTAGCCAAAGGAGCCTTGTAAGCTGCTAATGGATAAAGGCAGTGAGTAGTCATACCTGCCTCTAATGCTTCCCATCCCTCAACAAATTATTTTTGCAATAGTCAGTCGGAAGCTTCTACATGTGGGATTTTTCACACAATATTTGAATTCAGATCTATAACTGGTCAAAACGCAGAGAATAAATGACCATAGGCAGCCCAGCCCCAACTGTTACATTCATAATACAGCCCCTATACCAAAGGCTTAAGGAACATTACGCAAAATGGGGCAGAAAGACTGTAAGAGCCAGAGGACCAGGACACCTGCTGCTAGATAGTGTCGTCTAGACACAAGAGGGATGCTTTACCTATGAAATTTCAACAATATATTTGAGTGAACGAGACGTACATAATGACCACACCACTTCATATGTCAGTGTGGATGGGGGAAATTACACAATTTCCCTTATCTTACCTCTAGATCAACAGCTGTAGGAAATCAATGGCTACCTAGAGAAGGAGAATCAGTTTTCTTCGGGGATGAGCCCTCTGATATTTATTCAATCTCAAGAGGCAATCCTTAAGCACAGGAACAGATGGACTGTTGACTTAAAAAAAAAGGCTACATACAAAACTTCCCCCTTCCTTTCTCCCTCCTTCCCTCTCCTTCCCTCCCTCCCTCCCTTCCTTTCCTTCACTCCTTCCCTCCTTCCTTCCTTCCTTCCTTCCTTTCCTTCCCTCCCTCCCTCCCTCCCTCCCTCCCTCCCTCCCTCCCTCCCTTCCTTCCTTCCTTCTTGTGGTACTGGGGATTGAACCCAGGGCTTCATTGATGTTATTCAGATGTTCTAACCATGAAATATATTTCCAGCTATACCTATTCTTCAAGATTGTGCTAAAAATGAAAAATTTTCCATCATGAATTATTTGCCACAATATGCCATTGCTAGGTCCTTCATGTAGCACATCAACAATCATTTTATGACCAGACATTTGTGTAGTTTGACTCTTAGATGTTTCTTTAGGATCAAATTTTTTAACACACTATTAGTCATATGATTCATACTCAAATCATTCTTCACACTAAATATTCCATAGATGATGATGATGATGATGATAGTAATATTATAAAATTAACCTGGTTCCTGTGGGTCAGGAATTTAGGCAGGGCACATAGGTAGCTTGTCTCTGACTCCTGATGTCTTAGGCTTTATCTTGAATGTTGAAAGACTAGGGACTAGAGTCACCTGAGGTGACTCACATGGCTGGCATTGAGGTTTGATTGGTCTGTCAGCTGGAATCCCTGCACACAGCATCTCCACGTGAGCTGGGCTTCCCTCCCATATGGAGGATGGGCTCTCCTAGGAAGTGAGGAGGGTACTACTGCTTTAACAACTTACCACGTAGTGGCTTTAGTCTGGGGCTACTTACTCATACAGTGTTAATAAAAAAAAATCCTAAGGAACTGGGTGGATCCAACAAAACACAACTCATAACAGCTGGTTCCAAGTATGTCCTAACTTGGTGTCGCATGCCCTAGCCTGTCTCCACACTGGCTTCACAATATGTCCAGAACTCTTTCTATGCCAGATCCTGACACCAGAATCCCAGAGGCGTCCATCCTGACTTTCCACTGGGGCTCTAATAATTTCCGGGCTGTATCTTTCCCCAACATTGACACTAACCAGCATCCTGGGGTGTGCCAGCTCACATGGCCTGAGTTTCGTGGTACTTTTGGCACTATGGTATGAATCTACTTGCTTTTCTACTGTGGACCTGCAAGGGTTAGTAACCTCCCATGCTACCCACTGCAGTCATTCCTTGTTGTCTGCAGGTTTCAGATCAGCATGTTTAACCAACCACAGGCCATCATCTCTATAGTTAGGCCTATGTTAGTTGTGTCTGTACTGATCATGATTTTCTTGTGACTGTTCTCTAAATAACAGTTAAGATTACTATTTACATAATACTATTACAATGTGTTGGACAGTATGTCTGATTAGCAATGGTTTTGAGTATATGTCTGGGTGTGTGCTGATAGAAGCAATCACTTGTCTTTTATATAAATGGATTTTGGTATCTGTGAAGGGTCTTGGAATCAACCCATATACAGGGATGACTATACATGTAGAAATTCAATATTTATCATACAGTATAGATGATATGGCTGTCAGGCCCTGGGCTTCTGATTTTGTGGTAGGAAATTTAAGAAGTGACTTTGGTCTGGAAGGGATAGTGAGGCATGCCTTTTACTAGAAGCTGTTGCTTTTATCCTTTTGAGTCCTTCCTAAGTGTTAAATCCAGTAGAGAAAATGTGCAGACGTTAATTAATGTTGCATCCTGGGAGGTATCCTGGCTACCTTGATAAAATGCTCTTTCCCTGCAATCACAGTAGCATTGCCCCAGCACCTGTTGGAACATTCAGGCAAATACTTTTAATTATTTTAGTGTATACCCTCAGCTGAGTCGTGCTGGGATTTGCTGCACTGAGGTCTGGTTACTGGCCTAACAATAAGGAGACACAGTAGGGTCAGTTTCTGATGGGCTTTGGGGATTCTGATTCCCTTGTCCGGGAAAGGCTCCTGTAGAATCTTCTAGGATCAAGGTTCTAGCATTTCTCACTGGAGGAAAAGTCTAACAGGACAGCATCTTCCACCAGGAAGTCTCTGTTCCATATTCCAGATTCTGGGTTTTCCCATCATGGCCCTGACTTTGAATACGGCTTTTTGAAAAAGCCCTGGCTTTTGATCTGCAGCAGCTGAGTATTTAGATTCTTCTGGTGGTCTAGGACTTTAGTAGTTAGAGCATCAGACCATGTCCACCATAGGAGTTCCCAAGGGAAACCCTTGGATGCCACCTTTAGTCATTCTTTGTGATTTGCCCTTAGTCTCTAAGCCTTTTTATGCAATCTGTCTAATTGTGGCTAAATTAGCCAACCGCTCACTTTGCTGGTATTTCTCCAGATTTTAACGTCTTTACAGCAGTCTTCTCAACTGTGATATCATCTTGGGTAGCATTAATGAAACCCTTGGCAATTTGAGCCACTGTTTAGAGACTTTCTGGACTTTTTCTACCAACAAGGATGGTTGGTTGGATGAGCCACAACAAATCCTCAGTCCCCACCTAACCGCTTCTTTATTCTTGGAGAACTCCTGGGATCCTGTGTCATTTGAGAAGCAGATCGGTTGAAATTAGAGCAAATGAGGAGCACAATGGAGAGGCTGAGAGAGCTGTCCGCCTGTGACTGAGTTAGTCTCCACTAAGGCCAGAGGAAATGGTTAGTTGGTAGAGAATTCCACACAGTCACAGGGCATGGGAGCTTGTAGGAGGTGTGCATGTCTCCTAGACTCGGGCCTGCCTGCACTCCCTTTTTTGTGGGTCATTTTCTGGGAGCAGCTGTGGGAGGTGTATACATGACCTCAGAGTAAAGTAGGGATGGAGTTTATCAAGACACAATTATTGGGGCTGACAGTTAACAGGTAGAGAGCCATGGGAAGTGATTGCCCATGGTTTTCGTGAGAACTATGCTTTCAAAATTATAGACTCTCTTTTGCCCAATTCAGAGGCTCTATTGGTATCAACCTTGATTTATATAGGTCTTTAAAGAGATGATGTCACACTTAATTTGGTTTTATCCTGGGCTTCATTGGCAGCATGCTGTATTTGGTTTGCATTATAATTTGATTTAGTTTAGGCTATTACATAACTTGAGAATTTTTCCTGGGTACGGAAACTGGAGGTAAGAATTAGTTTACTTATATTCCTTTTAAATTTGTTCTGCAACCTGATCAATGATTTTGTGAGCTTGTCTTTAAAAACATACAGTGTTATATGCAGCTGAAAAAAAAACCAATGTATGTTTTTACTATTCTGTGCATGTTTACACATTCATCAGGTTCATTTTCTATCTCCTGAGCAGCTACTGCTTGTAACCTTGCCTAATAATTCACTACCATGTGACACAAGCCGGTATTTCCTCTGACCTGTCTACTAATGTCCTTGTCATGCTTTCTGGCCTCTACAGTGGTTCACTCCTCATTTTTTTGGCAGGGCAGAATCCTATTTCTATGCCAGTTGTCTCCATTTCTATACCATTTGATTATTGTTTCTAGTACAAGTATGTAACCGATAGCTGACTAGATCCCATATACCATAAAACACTGTTACATATTTTGCATGTATATGTGGTATGTGTATGTGTGTATGGCATGCATATGTGTGAAAGTATGTATGCATATATGTGCATGTGTTTGTGGAGGCCTGAGATTGATGTTGGAGTCTTCCTTGATTGCGCTTCACTTTATTCTTTGAAGCAAGGACTCTCAGTTGAACCCATAACTTGCCAGTAAGATACATGTAGCTACTTAGCTTGCTCTGGGGTTCCCCTGTCTCTACTTTCCTAGGGTTCAAATTACAGGAGGGGTGCCACCACTGCCTCACATTTATGTGGGTTCTAGGGATCAAAAGTCTAGTCCATACATCCTGAAACATCCTCCCATCCCACTAAACTGATCTTTTCTCCTTTCCTTCTTCCTTCCTTCCTTCCTTCCTTCCTTCCTTCCTTCCTTCCTTCCTCCCTCCCTCCCTCCCTCCCTCCCTCCCTCCCTTCCTTTCTTTTGCTTTCATTTTGTGCTTCCCTTGGTTATTTGATCCAAGATGGAGTCAGCTGGAGCAATTTTGCTCTACGTGTGGCTTTTCAGTCTCATAGAACCCAGCAGGCCAACTTGGTAGGTGACATGATGACAGAAGAGCAGGAGAAAAAGTGGAATTGTGAAAGCACTTCTTAAGACTTTGGCCACACTTCCTGCATTGACTTCCATTGGTCACAATGAGTCACATGGCCAAGGTGAAAGTCAAGGGGCAAGGACGTGGATTCTACTCATGAACACAGAGAGGAGAAGAGTAATTACTTCAGAGCATCACCGTGAGCCCTGCGGATTCACCCCATGATCTTTGCTGCAAACGTGTTCATTTTGTAGGTTGATTTCACTTTCAATAACTCTTTTTAAGTAAAAGAAATTCAAAGTTTCATGGAATTGGACAGTTAATATCCTTAAGGTCCCCTTTATTGACTATTGACTCTGTCTCTGGAGTATGTTAAGTGCATAAAATATGGCAATTCCTCAAATCCTCATCACAATATAGCAAGGATGACTTAATTGCTTCTAGATATAGAAGGGTGTGACAGGTTTGAATGTGGGATTAACTAGTTCTGAAACCAGTACCCTTACCCATAAAGGTATTGCCATTTTTGTATTCTTTGTGGTTTTGGATGTTTTGAATTCTTCCTGTCTCTACTCTCCCATCAAAAAAGAACCATCCATATTGCCTCAGGAGTCTTTAAAGGCCAGTGAAAACGAAGAAACTGTGGACCTTCAGGAGCCTGGCTTAGACCACTCTGACCAGCTAGTGGTCTTGGGATGTTTTTGTCTTAGCCAGGGTTGAGGCTCCATAGGAAGAACAGCTTGCTGAGAGATGGCTCCCATCCTGCTAAGAGTGCTCACTCCCGAACTGTCTCAGCTGGGGAAGCACCATGGCACAAGAAAGGGAGAGTGTCACTCTGCCAGATGCTCTCTTCCCTCTCTCATTTTGCCAGTAAGTGCTGTTTAAGGAGACATTGCAGTGCAGGGCAGGACAAATGGGAGGAGGGACGGTGAATGACCCATCTTCTTGTTAACAGAAAAGCTTTGGCAGTCCTTTTCTGAGTTCTCTCTGTGGACTCAGGCCATGCAGATGCAGCGATCGAAGCAGAACCCCTCCCTCTGCTGTGGCGCTTTGCTCTCCATCATCTTACTCTCTCCCCTTCGATTCCAGTCTTGTTCAGGACACACCGAATGCCCAGCTCTGCATCCTGCATCTCCTGTTATTTTCTAGCTCCTCTCCATCTTTGAGAAGTTGCTCGTGTTGTAGGATTGGAGGCTTCTTGTCTGTGTATCATACAGTGGGTCAGGTTTTTGTGAAAAATGAAATAAAAGATGTCAACAGGGGGAAAAATCAAAGAAAGGGAAAAACCCTCAAATTGCTGTTCACATGTTCAGTGCGTAGGGTATTCTCTCTCTCTCTCTCTCTCTCTCTCTCTCTCTTTCTCTCTCTCTCTCCAGGGTCTATATCCCAGCTGGCCTCAAACTCGTTATGTATCTGAGGATGACTTTGAATTCCTAATTCTATCATCACCTCTTGAACCCTGGGATCACTGTCTACACCTGGTTTATGCAGTGCTGGGGATTAAATCCAGGCCTTCATGTCTGTTTGGCAAGCATTCTACCAATGGAGCTCCGCCCCAGTCTCTCTGGTGAACATTTAATAAGATTTAAAGAGTGCTGTGCTGGCCAGAGGCGATTGTGAAGATGAGCATTTTATAGAGAGGATTAACTGAGGGGAGGAGATGTGGAAGGTGCCCCTTTGCTTCCAAGTAGGCACCTTCCATTGGGTGGGCCAGGTATAAAGAGGTCACTTTCACTCCGTCTTCCAAGCACGTGTGTCTGTTGTTGCTACTGGTCCCCTCCGCTCAAGACCAGCCCCAGCTTATGCAGCCTTCCATGTCCACTCAGTGCTAGCAATTCCCTAGGGAACTTCCAGGCCTTCAGTGACAGCTGACGATCGCTGAGGCACCCGGCTCTGTCAACAGCTACTGTGTACTCTTATCCTCTCCAGTGTACAGAGGCCATTGCTGTGGTCAAACATCATGAAAAAAGGCAACTGTGTTGGATAGTGTAACGTCAACTTGATACAAGCTGGAGTCACCTAAGAGGCGGAAACCTCAATTAAGAAAATGCCTCCATAATATCAGGCTGTAGGTAAACCTGTAGGGCATTTTTTTTTTAAAATTAGTGTTTGATGGGGGAGGGACCAACCCATTGTGTGTGATGCTGTCCCTGGGCTGGTGGTCCTGGGTTATATAAGACAGAATGTTGAGCAAGCAATAAGGAGCAAGCCAGTAAGTAGCATGCTTCTATGGCCTCTGCATCAGCATCAAGGAACATTTCTTGTTCAAACCATGACATAAACCAATCTGATAAATCTTTATGCTCTCTTTTTCTCTCTCTCACTCACTCAGAACATTGTTTCTCTTTCATTGGAGAGCTTTGATTAATATATCCTTACCCTTGATACCTTAACTTCTGCCCCCTCTGGTTCATCACTTTCCTTTATTCTGATACAGAACTTCATTTTTTCTCCTTGGGCAGGTCTGACAAAATATTTATCCACACACCATGTTACCATCACCATCTTCCCTGGTCTGTTACCCATCAGAAGACGTGTTAGAAAATTGCTAGTAGGGCAGGGAGGTAAAGAGTGTTTAGCAGCTCTGGGAGATAAGGAGGAAAGGGTTTCTAATACTTTCTGGTGTGGAGGGAAGAAAGAGAGGGAGGAAGAGGTTGGAAAGCCATGGTGGAGGAGTCATGCAGATGCCTGCCCTTAGCTGGAAGCGTCTGTGGACTGATGAATGAGACACATTCATCAGTACTCCTCTTTCATAAATGTCATCCCTCCAGAAGAGGCTGGGCTTCCCCCATGAAGGTTTACAAGGCTTTGCTTTGGCTCTGAAGTGCAGTGATCTTTTAAAACCCAGAAAGTCAGAAAATGATGGAGTTGGAAGGAAGACCAATGTGGGGGAAGTGGGGAGAGAGGTGGTGGAAGGGAGTGTAGGAGAAAGAGAGACACATAAAAATAAGGACACTGTGATGTGGCACAGGAATGGGGACTAGAGTTTCCCCCTTGGACTCACATGATCCCAGTGTACTGACAAATCCAAGAGTCGTGCTGGATGGGTAGATCTGAGCTTAGTAGCAGGTACTGTCATTTGACTTCACCAGGGAAGCCTTGGTACCCATGAATCTCCCTTTGGTTTCAGAATGGTTGTCAGGAGCTGGAGTCCAGCCCCATCTGCCCAGTGTGGGAGAATGGAAAAGAGCAGGTATGCGTGTATAGGGGGCCCTGGAATCTCATGTGGATTGCTTCTGAGATAATAAATCCATCCTTTTTTTCCCTATAGTTGATGACAGACGAGGGGGCTGGGAGTGGATTACAGACAAGGAGCCAAGTCAGCCAGAGTGCTTTCTGCTTTAGTTTTTAAATTTTTACCAGTGAAACTTATTTGGGAAATTTTGCCAAAGTCTCTAAAGCTTTCTATTACATCCTCCTGTCCCATCCCAAAGCAAAGTCATAGTCAGGGAGCTGTGACATGAGACACCAAAGTGAATGTTCTGTCTGCTGTGGCAACACATCGGAGACTCCCTGGGCCTCTGAGGGTCTGGACTTGGCCTAGATTTGGCTTTTCATTCTTTTTAAAGGGCTGCCCACATCATCACGGTCTGCTTGGAGAAAAAGAATGTTCCTGACTCTTTCTGTCCCCCTCCCCAACAAATGAAGCCACCAGCTCTAGGCACAAGCCCACACCAGACTTCACTCAAACTGGGGTGCATGCACCCACAGACTTGCATTCTGAAAAATGGCCAAGATGGTCTGAGCTCCAGAGACACATAGGGTAAGAAGGCAGGCCGCCAGGCACCACAGCATACCATAGGAGGCTGGAGAGAGAGCCTGGGTCCCGTGGCCACGCCTCCCTCAGAAGCCAAGAATTGGGCTAGCAGGAATGAAATTCAAGTTGTTAGGACTTTCAAACAGGGAGATGCACGAGGTGGAACTGAGTAAATAGTTCAGTCTTAGAGCCCAATAGATATCAGAGACAGGTGGATTTCTGGGTCTAACTGGCCAGACAGCTTGGCTTACTTGGAAAGTTCTGGGTCAATGAGAGGCCCTGTCTGACAAGAAAAGATACATAGCACCTGAGGAATGATACATGTGCACCCCCTACACAAAGTAAACTAAGGAGCCAAGCCTGTATCCTCAGCAGCTTAAGAAGCTGAGGCAGGAGGATCTCAATTTCCTGGGCTACAGAGTGAGTTCAAGGCCAGCCTGTGCCACTGAATGACTCCATGTGTGGAAAATGAAAAGGGAAAAGAGGGGCTAGGGGTAACAGTTCAGTGACAGGGCACTTTCCTAACATTAATGAGGCCTCGGATTCAGTAAATAAATATATAACCAACCAGATAAATAAATAAAACAAGGCAAAGCATGTTGCGTACAGGAAGTTTTTATTTGGGTGGCAGTTGAGGGTGTGTTTATATATGAATAGAACATTTTTGGCAGCATACGCAGGAAGCTGTTCCTAGTGGTTCTTCAGGGGAAGCAGGCTGAGGATTTAGAGTAGGAGGTTAAGTGTTTAAACATTTTAAATAAACGTGGAATGTATCACATTTCTAGTGGAGTGTATAAAACATATGTACCATCTGAAAAGTAATTATAAGGCATACCAGACTTAATGTACATATATTGTATAATAAATTCCTGTGCAAGAAATTTTATACCGTCTGCCTTTAGTAATCTGTTACTTTCTCTATTGAAAGTGATCTCTATGAAGTAGACCAGGACATTCTTTCCTCCTCTACTTCCTGAGTGGACAGAGGGCAGAGAACTGAGTGGAAGAGCCTGGGGTATTGTCCAGGAAAAACAGTAGTGTGACCAAGCAGAGGTAGAATGAGCCAGGATAAGATGGCACAGGAATCAGGGGGCCAGGATCCTGTTTCTAGGACAACCAGACTTGGCCTGGCCTGGAGTTTTCTTAACTTTGGAGGGAAGCAAGCCATTCTAGGTTCTAGGGTGGCACTGTCTACAAAAAGGAAATAAGTGCCAGTGTCTGGGTGGGTTGCTGGATGGGGTGCTAGTCAGCAAGCCCAGCATCATGGCTGTAAAGCAGGGAGGGTACCTGCATGCCTTTGTGCTGTAGCCCATAGCAATGGGAGTGGGCATTCACCCATCACCCAGGATACATAAAGACTCCCGCAGTATCCATATCAGGTCCAGATGGATATGATGTCCCCATTTTGCAGATGATGAAACAGAACCTCAGAAAAAGTAGGTGACATGCTGATGGCCACAACTGGTGAAGGGTAGAAAGTTGATTCCGGGACTGACCGGTTGGGCAGCCAGTACCCCTGCCTCCACACAGTTTGTCTTTCCACTTTCTTCATTTAGTCTGACAAGGGCCTGATTTCAGAACGACTTTCCCACAACATCTTACTCTGGGACTGGATATTCTCGTGTGTCTCTGTGGCAGTGGCCATGCTAGTAAGATAAATGTGGAATGAACGCCGAAGTAAATATGCATGACATTGGGAGGCGCCCAGCAACCCTGGCTCTTATCACCTGCCCTCCGTCAATCATGGAGGGTTATGGGCATGGGAATACTGCAGGCCTGTGGTGGTCCAGAATACAGGCTCAGAGGAATGGGGCTATGTGAATCCTTCTGCTCTTGTATTTGATCCTCAGAGTGGGTGGGCAGGATGCCTGTGCTCTGTCCTGATGTTGCTGGGTATCTATAGGCAGCAGTAATTTCTGTGGGAAGGAAGGGGTTAATTGACTTGACTCCCCTTCCTTACCCTCAACCCTCTTGGAAGCACACCCTGTGAATGAAACATATATTTCCTGGTGTGTGTCACAAGGCAGTGGTTCCATAGAGGACACAGAGATCCTTTAGAAGGAAAGAAATCCAGATACTGCAGGCTGGCCTGGGCTCTGCTCTGATCCACAGGGCTTCCCTACTTGGTAGCAAGTATGGCCATTTGTACATCCCTGCTATGAATGGTAGGCAGACCTTATGGGTTATGAAGGGTCCCAGGAATGAACGAGAGCCTACAGTATTGCCTGCTCTTTTTGGGAGTTTGGTGGGAAGCACCAATATAATTGCACCGACTTCTGTCTCCAGCCAACCTCCAAACATGCTCCAGTCCCTGACAAAAGTAATTCTCTGCTGCACAATGGGTAGGAAACATGCCAGTGTGAGCCTGGACTGTACATGCTTCTCCTCAACAGGACAGAACTCAATGAATAGTTCACCTTCATAATCTTGGCTGCGATTGGGGGTTTGTGGATCTGTCTAAATTCAGTTTATCATCAGGAATAAATGCCCTCAGAATTAAAGTGGGGGAAGAAGAATTTGGCTCTGCCACACTGATGATTTATGAAGGAACACCGATCTAGAATGGATGAGGAAGGGGGAGGAGAGGAAGGCAGGACTCTGTGGGATTCCACTCACAACCTATAAAAGCAGCAACATGTACTCTGCCGAGGGATCGTGTTCCAAGATACATTTCCTCCTGTGAAGGATAAGGCGTCTGGCATCCATCACTTTGTAGGGACGGAGGAACTGTGGGGACTGCAGCTGCCATGGGGGTGCTTAGCAGGTGTGGGATTGGTCCAGATAGGGCCTCGGGCTGGATCTGCGACAGTTACGGCCTTGAGGTTGTGTGCACTTTCACTGGGCTGTCCACCAAGCCAGCTAGGCATGGCTTCCCACAGCCTGCAAGGCCTTGTCCTCTTTTCATCAATAGCTCCTGAACCTCTCCTTCCCTTCATAGAGCATCATAACACAAAGTGCATCCACAACATCCCTTTCCCTCTATAGTTGACCCAGAACTTTGCAGACCCATCAAACCAATGCTTGTGTATGTTTAGCCCTTTGTTTTGTCTTTGCATGGTTCCTTCTCACTTCCATGCACATGGAATCTCCAGCAACAAGCAGTGTCTCTGTGGCTTGAGCTCTGGAGTCAGTTGCGTGGGCTACACCCCAGCTCTGCCACTTAGTGGTCGTATGATTTAGGTCTGCTTTATCTGAATTCCAGTTTTCTCATTGGTAATGTACAATGATAGCATACTTACACCCATTGTGCTGTTGGGAGAATGAGATGGGATAACAGCTTAGCCAGGAACTAGCACATGGAGATGGTGAGGATGATGGCAGAATCAAGACTTTGTAGTTATTAAGATCAAAGCAAAACAAAGCAAAACACTATGGATGATAGTTTGAAGTAGCAAAAGTGTTTTGTATATCCCATAACTTGACTATCCATCACTTTTTGACATCATTTTGGGATAACTGGTACCAAGGCCTCTTCTTAGTCCCTCCTTGGACATAATACATGGAAGCATTCATGAGCTTTGCAATGCCATTGACCTGCAGTTGAACTATGATAATGGGTAAACCACGTAGTCTCTCTGGACCTTAGTTTCCTCATGTGTAAAATGGAAATGATAATAAATATTTCTCATGGTTGTGGGGGGTGGATCAAATGAGAACAGGTAGATAGCCTGCTGAGATAGCAAAAAATAAGTACGACTTTCCTCACCCATGCATTTCCCTAGAGATCTCTAGGCTCCCCCATCTCAGTCTTTGTAGTGTTCTCCATGAAAATGGCTCCCCATAGGCTCATAGTAAGTGGCATTATTTGAAAGGATTAGGACGTGTGGCCTTGTTGGAGTAGGTGTGACATTGTGGAAGGAAGCACGTTATTGGGGGTGGGCTTTGAGGTTTCAAGTGCCCAAGCCAGGCTCAGTGTTGCTCTCTTTTCTTGCTCCCTGCCAACCAAGATGTAGAACTACCTCTCCTGCAACATTGTTTGCCTGAGTGCCGCCATACTTCCCATCATGATGACAATGGGCTAAAGCTGTGAACCTGTAAGCCAGCACCAATGAAATGCCTTCTTTTACAAGAGTTGCCGTGGTCATGCTGTGTCTTCACCACAGTAGAACCCTAACCAAGACAGTCCTCTTTTCAGTTGTCTTTGATATTTGTCTCCTCCATACATTCTTCCACACATGAGCTTCCCAATGACACATTTGTTGCGGGTCTTTGATGATTTTTGTGCATATTTAATTTGTTCCCCGAAGTGGATGGTAATTGCTGAAGGACATGCTTATCTTAAGCATACCCCATTTTTCTCATCATAAAGAGTTGAATTGACTGCCTTTGGAGTTAGGAGGAGCCAGCTGCTGGAAGAGGTAGCCTGGGAAACTTATAGGACCAGCTCCCTCCAAGGAGGGAGTTTCTTCTCTGCTTGCCCTTCATCGTTTTGCAAATCCCCCACATTCTTTCAGCTTTTAAGAGGAAACATAATTTCCAGAGATCATGGGACAAAAAATGTGTAGCTTTTATTAAGAAGGGGGAGTAGGATATTGGGCTCAAAGGGGGATATGGTATACTCATTCATTTATCATTGTCCATTCAACAAATATTTGTGTGTGTGTGTGTGTGTGTCCAAAACACTGTGCTTGACTCTGGGAGGGGCAGAAGGTTACAAAGAGTGGACAAATTTCCTGTCCTTAATAAATTTATAGCCTTGGGTCATCAGCGAGTTGGATCTAGTTGGCATGCCAGACTGGAATGACATCACCGTAATGAAGTCCATTCCTTCATACTTGTGGGATTTGTCCAGGAGATGTAGATGCAATTTGCTTCCCAGATAGAATGAAGACTCTTTGAAGATGATTTTTCTGTTGAAACCTTTGTGGACCGCGTTCCTAGCACAGGGTCTGACAAGCGGTAGAACTGGCAGGTGTTTGTTGAGTGGGTGGAAGAATGAGGCTGCAGAGAGGCAGCGGTCTAGGAGGGAGCTCTCCCTCTGTGCAGGTCCTGGAGCAGGGTATGTCAATGCGCTCAGGCCTCCAGAGACGGTTCAGTAATACAAGGGAGCAGCAAAAGCTGTCTGAGCAGCCTGCTCTGCACCAGCAGTAGGTTTCCTGTTGGAGCTAGTGCCTCCAAATGTGAGCATCAGGGACATTCTATCTGACAGCAAGGCTTGTTGGTTCAGCCTCTGACTTGGTTGTGCAGCATATGACTGGAAGAGAAGCGAGGAGGAGCAGGATACAGAAGGATCAGCTATATTGGGAATTGCTCAGGCCTTGGTTCTTGTTGGCCCGAACTGTCTCCTTGTGGTCAGGAGAGCAGCTTATCATCTGGACTCTATCGGCAAGCTGTGTGGACACAGGTACCTCATTTCAGTACTAAGGGCCTTAGTTTCTCCATCTATAAAGTGGCAGGGCAGATGAGATGGCCCCCAAGCACCTTCTCGCCCATTTCATGAAGCGCTGGCTGCTTGCCTGTCGCTGTGGGTTCTGGCTAGGAATCATTGCTATTTCCAATTGTTAAGGAATTGAAGAAAGAGGGATGGGATATTAAGGAGGGGGGATACAAAGTGGACCCCAAATGAAACCCAAAGCTCCTTTCCCCTGGTCCTTTGTCATTATCCTGGACTTTGTCTTTGATGGTGGCAAATGCTGGGGTAGAAACAAAGAGCTGAGCTGCCTTTTCTCTCTGTGTGGGGAGCCTGATGTCACCTCTGACTTGGAGGTTGTGTTGATTAGTGGAGTCTCCTATATACCTTACTCTTTAATCTGCAAACATCCCGGAAACGTAAGAGCTTGTTACCCAGTCTGGCTTAAATGGGAAGCATACTAGCCAGCACTACTCTGTCAGGTAGCCTCTCCCTTCATGGAAAGATCTCGGTATAGGATTTCTTCTTTCGACCCCAGTTACTGGCCTGGCCCACTGAGGTTTTTCTCTGTCCTTTGTAGGGAAAAACACTGCTGACCAGACTTTGTTTCTTTGGATAGTTCAGGATTAGATTAGAAAAAACATTTCCACATGATTTGGTATGTCTCACTAAGTGTGTACAGCAACATTTCTGGATGCCGAGAGTGAGAGGTGTATTGTCTCCACCTCTAGAGCAAAGAGGTCCACAGAGCGAGGCTGGACTAGATGACTGGTGCAAAATGGTTTTGTGACTCTATCTGATTTAGAGGTGCAGGTGCCATGGATTTGGTTAGAATCCCAACTTGCGGGTTTTTATTGCTGCATATTTGCTGAGAGTTTGAAGGGACTTTCGATAATATCTAGTCAAGTGACCGCTGGACCTGAGAGCTGGAACTTGGTCGAAGTCAAAGGAGTAGTGACTAGAAGCCCATCCCAGGCCAGGCTTTACTGCTCTCCCTAGCTTCTTATATGGGTCCTTGTCTGTCCTCTCCTGACTTGTCCTGGTTGGTTTCTTGTCAACTTGACATGAACTAGAGCTATCTGGGAAGGGGAAGTCTGTAGGGCATTTTCGTGATTAAGGATTGATGTGGGAGAGACCACCACACTGGGGACAGTGCTCCCCCTGGGAAGGTGGTCCTGGGTAGTTTAAGAAAGCAGACTAAGGAAGCCATTGGGAGCAAGCCAATAAGCAGCGTTCCCCCCTTGATCTCTGCATAACTTTGGGCCTCTAACTCAGCTTCCTGTCCTGAGTTCCCACTCTGACTTGGCTTTGTGAAGAGCTGCCAGCTGTAACGTGAAATCAACTTTCCTTCCCAAGTTACAAGGTCATGGTGTTTATCACAGGCAATGAAGGCACCCGAATCCCAGTAATTTCCTATGAACCCTCAGCCCTTCCTTCACCTTGGTCCTTTTCTTTCCCCTTCCTGAGTCCATTTGGTTCAACCTTCAGGATGAAATGTAGTTTCTGGATCAAGTAGGCTGTCCGGCAGGGTGGGGTGACCTTTCAAAGCAGCTTAGACATGGAAATGTCAGAGAGTATCCAGGATACCGTGAGCTTCTTCTTAGAGCCCCAGGAGATGCAGGAGCTAGAGAGTTCATCTAGCATCCCCACATCTTAAGGGGTCAGAACTAACAGGCTGGATTCTGTGATAGCCAGAGTTCACTGACTCTTCCCTCACGGACACAGCAGGAGGGTCAGTGTGAGCTGGACACCAGCCACACTGTGGGCCAAAGCCTCTCTCCATGCAGACCACCTTGTCACCCTATCTTGCCTCCATTTGGGACATTCCAAAGCCATGGGGATAGGATGTCCTGTCTGCCTATGCACCCTGTCCAGACTCACCCAGATAGTACTGGCCTAAGTTCAAATGCCAATATCAACTCAACACTGTGTTAGCTTGTCTAGGGGAATTCACCACAGGGGGGTTGCTCCCTCTGGCAACAGCTGACTATATTTATTCAGATGAGAACAATTTTCTCCCCCTTGCACTTTCAACAAGTTCAACCTCAGCACCCCCACCCCCGAGCCTGCTGTACTGCCAAGAGCAATAAAAAAAAAGAACCCAAAGGAGGAGGTGGGGAGGCAGAGGGCGGGGGAGGCGCTCCATGATAGTTGAACTGTCAGCCCAGGCTTGGGTTTCCTGGATCTGGGGTGTCTCACAGCCCACACGGCCCAGTTTTCAGCTAATAGGGAAGGGACTGTTTGGCTTCCTAATTCCTCTTAAGGATAACCTGCTCAGGACATGTGGGATGGGCCTGGGCAGAAGCGGCTTCTGACTGGCCTCCTCCCTGGCAGACCTTCTTCTGGGTCTTTGCTAGAGCTGCCGTAGTAGTTGAAACAGGAAACCTGCCTGTCACTTAGAGGAGCTGGTGGGGGGTGCAAGGGTCTCAGTGCTGTGCTCGATAAGGTACCAAAAAAGTCAACGAGGAGATACTGTCCAAGCATCCTATCCAGGTGGCAGCTGGGTCCTCACCTGGACACAGTGCTGTTGGTGAGCTTTTTATTCTTTGGCAGCAACTCCCCTTGTAGAGGGACCGTCAGGTTGACATTACCCATGCAGAAGCATGCTGTTTGTCTTGGCCCCTCACCCTCTAAGCATTTCTTTCATGAGAATGAAAAAATCCAGGCTGTTTTATACTCTTATGGGATATGACTCTCCCTTGACATTGAAGCCACACTGAGGGCACAAGGCTGGAAGTGGGTCCATCTTCCCTGGGGCATGGAAAGTTTAAGATGCTATTGGGTAGGGGAGACAGAGGGAAAGAGCCAAGAGCAGGGATGATGCAAATGCAGTGCCACGTAGAACCCAAGAGCATTGCCACTTGGAAGCAGTTCATTCCCTCTCATGTCTAACACCCTGCTTTGGTGTCCATCTGCTGCTTGATTTCCTGCCCCATAGCATGCTGGTAGCATTGTAGACCCATGCCCAGCCCTCACCCAGACTCATTGTTCCTTGAGCACATTTGACACTTCTGGTTGTCATTGTCATACTTCTGGTCCCACTTGTCTCCACTGCCCTTTCCTCAAGTCTACAACACATCCACAGAACAGGACCTCGGTTCATCCCGCTTCTTCCCTAACTCCTTTTCCAATCTTTCTGAGATGGCCCCTGTTTCCTCTATGCTTTCCTTATCCCCTCCTTTGTATCTCCAAGGAGAATGCTCTTGTCTTATAGTCACTGGCTCGTGGTCATCTAAAAGAGACCTCCTGCCTTCTTACTGTCCCGTCCTACATGATTCAACACGGAGCTCCTTCAGTAGGTGTGAAATAATCACCTATGGGGGTGAATCACGTTAACACACATGTACATAAGCACAGGCTTCATTTACATTTACTTTTTGTGGGTCTTACCCTTGAACAAAAAGTGCTATGATGAAGGCAAACAGACACGTGAAAAGGCACTCGGGTTCCTAAGATGGGCGAGTGGTAGGAGACTCCAGAGCAGGATGAGTGGTAATGCAGTCCAGTCTTTTGTTGTACAGATGAAGAATGTAAGACTCCAAGAAGGTAAGTTTCCAACAGTCAAATAAGCATTCATGGCACAGTGGGAGACTGCTTAGTCTGGCCTAGGGATGCAGAACCCTATTTTGTATTTGTTGGCGAAGACTTTCTACCCATTTTCCTGGGATTTCTGGGTCTCCCCAACTCTCATATTGCTCCAATAATTCTACCTACCTTGATTTTCTTTGGAAATCTTGGAAAGCCTAATATAGACACTTCTATGCTGATTTGTAAGGGAAACCAACTTAAAACAAGTAAGCACCAAAACCAAAGCCCTCCTCCATTTAATATGGAACCCTAAATCTTTCTTTTTATAATAATATAAGATATATTAATATAAAACAAAAACTAATACTTCAGAATTGGACAAAACAAATAGAAAGAAAGAGTACAACAGAAGGTACAAGAAGCAGAGACCCACTCATTGGCACAATTAGGAAGCCCATAAAAACACTAAACTGAAAGCCGTATTATATACACAAAGGACCTGTAGGATCAAAAGAGAGAAAAAAACCATATACATAAGAAATAATAAGATAAAAATAAAACCAAAAAGGAAAAAAAAAATCAAACCAAATGGAAAAATAAAAACAAAAGAAGGAAGAGCTCTGACCCAACATTAAGGGACAAAGACTTCCAAAGATCGCATTGAGTTTGCTCTCCATTGCCCTTCTACTGCTGGGCATGCAGCCTACCCTTAAGGGTAGTTTGTTTCTTCCCAATGAGACTACCTTGAAGGAAACTAAGTTTCATTTCCAAGTGGTTAGCAACTGGCGATAGTTTCTGGGTTGAAGATGGAAAGGTGTTCACTTCCTTCAGCTCTAGGATCCTCCACACAGGCCCGGTGCACACTGCCTTAGTCTCTGTGAGAACTCACGTGCATCGATTCTGTTGATTTGGAGGGCCTTGTTTCCTTGGTGTCTTCCATCCTCTCTAGCTCTTACACTCTTTCTGTCTCCTCTTCTGCAGAGATCTCTGAGCCCTGAGGGGAGGTGTCTAATGGAGAGGTGCCATTTATGAGTGTTCCAAGGTCTTTTACTCTTTGCCTAATGTCTGGCTTTGGGTCTCTGTATTTGTACCCATCTGCTACAATAGGAGGCATCGTCTGATGATGGCTGAGCAAGACACTAATTTATGAGTAGAGCAGAATGTCATCATGAGTCATTTTATTGCCATATTATATATAGGCCAGTAGTATTTGGTTTTACCCTAGGTCTCTTGGGCTAGCTAGTGTCAGATTCCTGGTCACCTAAGCAATATCAGCTATCGGTTTCACTTGAGGAGTGGCCTCCAGCAAAGCAGATACTGGTTGGTTACTCCCACACACTTTGTGCAACCACTGAACTAGCATATCTTGCATTCAGGACACCATTGTAGATCAGAGGGTTTGTGGCTGGATTGGTGTTTATGCTTTCTCTTTTGGTATCAAGCAGGGTCCCTTCTAGTACCAAAGACGCTATCATGTAGGGGTAAAGGCTTTATGTAGGCAGCAGCTTGACTTCTCCATACTTAATGGGTTGTGTAGGTGTTGTCTTCCGCAATGGGGACTTGCTGTCATTTTCCTGGAGCACAACCCATTGTCTTGACAACAGCCTGGGTTGTTTGAGGATTCCCATAGGACCACCTTGGTCAACAACTCAGCAAGGTGTACTGGAAAGCTTCATTTGGTGACCAGAGATGTCCAGTTGGGGCTCTGTCACCCTAATTATTTGGAGATTTCATTTAGATCTTCTTCATCTATGTATATATTTTAGGAAGCTTCTACTGTCATAGGTTGCCATATGACCCCTCAAATAGCCCTTACTTTTAGTTGTCTCTCCCCGTATTCCCTCCCTCATTCCCTTCTTCCCTTTCCTGTCCACTTGATCCTCCTGTTCTAATACCCCCTCCCCATCCATCCATAACTATCCTATTTCCCTTTACTAAGGTGATCTATCTCTATGCCTACCCTCAGTTCCTTAGTCTATACTAACCTCTGTGGTTCTATGGATTGTAGCTTAGTTATCATTGCCTTCACAGCTAACGTCCACATATAAGCAAATAAATACCATATTTGTCTTTCTGGGTCTGACTTACCTTACTAAGAGAGATTTCTTTCTAGTTCCATCCATTTATCTGTGAATTTTATGATTTCATTTTTTAAATGGCTGAGTAATACTCCATTGCATAAACATACCACATTTTCTTTATCTGTTCTTCTGTTGACGACCATGTAGGTTGTTTCCAATTTCTGGCTGTTCTAAACAGAGCAGCAATGAATATGGTTGAGCAAGTGTCTCTGTGGTAGGATGAAGTAACCTTTGGATACATGCCCAAGAGTAGAACCCTAAATCTTTAGGCAACACAGCTGGATTCCATGCTCTGTCTCTTGGGAGGGTTTTTAAAATGAATTTAAGGTCACAGTAAATGAAATGGAAAAAAATATGGAGAAGAAATTAAAAAATCCATGAGAATAGTACACAGAAGAATGGAAAGGCAGATCTGGGATCAGGGACCCTGGGTCCTAAAGGAGAGGGATGTTTTTCCTATGAGAAAACCATCAGGAGCTTCAAATAAACCCTTCCTGAAGGTCAGGGGTCTCCTGGGAAAAGGAGAAGGTTGTGGACTTGAGCTGTCTTCAGATGCGGGGATGATGGAATAGATAGACTCAGGCTCAGGACGGGTGAGTGGGAGGAGTCCTCTCGGAATGTCTTTCACAATGAGATGGAGAAACTAACTAGGGTGAAGGGGAGAACAGTGAACATCCCCTTCCTCCCTGGCTACTCCCATCAGCATTCTAAGGCTGAAAAAGAAGTTGTTTCTTTCTTATCTGGGACTCTTTGGAGAAAATAAATAAAGCAGGGTCATAGAGAAGGTAGCCCAGCCAGGTGGATGCCCCAGCTGGGGTCACTCCAGTGGAGCCTGGGCACAGGTCCTGTGTTCAAATGACCTGTAATGGCCCACATTTGGGATGACTATAAGGTGATGGGTTAAGGGAGAGGTTCTCAGTTTCCTTTCTCCTTAAAAATATTTGTTGCATTATTTGACCTCCAAACATTCATTTAAGAGACTCAAGAAAGTCTCTTATCTGCAGATCGGGGGTGGGGCTTTGCTGAGTGCTTCCCAAACAGAAATCAGATCTGGCCAGAGGGAGGATGGCCAGATGTGAGCTGTGGCTTCCAGGTAGGGTCTGAGAGTGTTGGGTTTGCCATGTCCCCACATGGCTTTTCCCTGCAGAGCTCAGAGGCCGCAGCCTGAAGACTGGCTGCCAGCAAAGTCTCTCTTCCACACTCTGCCTGGCTCAGGGCCCTGATGGCTCCAGCCAAGAAACTGTGGCCTGGAGACCACAGGCACGATCCCATGTCCTCGCGCATGCACTGGTGAGTCAGAAGGATCGCTGGTGCCACAAGTTTTCAGTTTCTCTGCTGTAGGAGTTCACCTTGACGTTTGCCTTGACCCTGGCCACATTTTCTCAGTTAATACCATTTACTTTTCATCTCTCTGAGCTCAGAAAATTAATTTCCATAGGCCCTTTGGGTCTTCGGGTGGAGCAGTCTTTCCAAGACACCTGGAGTTCAGTGTGGGAACCAGGAGATTTGAAGCCTTTTTGTTACCTTTGCTGACAAACGTTGAAGAAATTGTTTTCCACCCTGATTTTTCTAATCGCTACGGCATGAGAACTCTTCTTTACCATTTATATTTGAATGTGTTTACGACAGGCACTAGATCCTGCACTTGGATTTCTTTAGATTGACTATGGAAAGCAAAGATTGGCGCGATTAATTCCTAGTATCTGCCATGGGCAAAACAGTGTTTCTTCAACTCATGGAGAAGCTAAGAGGTCGTCCTTCCTGGCATCTTGAATCTTCATCCATTACCCAAGGGGAACAAGCCTGGCTGCCATTTCCAAGGTCTGAACACAGAGAACAGACGATTGTTATCAGGCTTCCGAAAGACCAAATGGCAAGAAGGAAATGAACTGGCCAGGCTCTAGTCCCTGGACTCAAACAAGGTGAAGTCTCCAGAGATTTATCTGAGAGCGCTATGTCCTCAAATCCCTCCTTTGCCTTATCTTGGAGGGTCAGGATTGGCATCCAAGAACAATTTCCCAGGATCAAAACTTCCCCTTCCAGGCGGGGTGTGTGACTTGTTGGCAGAATGCTTGGCTCCTTGTAGAAGCAGCACCCCCACCACACACAATCCCTCAACCCTTTGTCTTCTCCAGAACTTTTGCTTGGTTCTGTTCCATGGCTCACTGGCTTTTCCAGGGTTTCCATTCTAAAGACAAGGCCTTCTTCGGGAGAAGAAAGAAAGAAAGAAAGAAAGAAAGAAAGAAAGAAAGAAAGAAAGAAAGAAAACCAACAAATCCCCAAACCTCTGCTGGTTATGTTACATAAGCTTCCAGAAAGTCCCCAACTACCATGTAAGACCCTAAAAGCAAAGTTTCCAAAGAAACATCTGGGATAGACTCTATAGTGTGGGGTATATCTTTCAGGGGCCTGGGTGGTGTGTCTGCCCCAAATATAGGACCATATGTTCCGTGGATAGAGGATAGACTGGCTATGCCTCTGAGTCCTATCTGGCTATTTTGTTAGCTAAGCATCCTCTGGTTCTCCATCCACCCACAGATCAGCCACTACTGCTGAGACTGCCAAGAGACCTGGAGATT
The DNA here is from genome assembly GCA_004026605.1 of Ondatra zibethicus. Lineage (NCBI taxonomy): Eukaryota > Metazoa > Chordata > Mammalia > Rodentia > Cricetidae > Ondatra > Ondatra zibethicus. Next base: position 6,388 of record PVIU01008902.1, on the reverse strand, counting down.
GACCATAGCTCTGAGTTTAAGAGTAAGGACCATGTAGTCAGATCCTCCTGATCACTTCCAAGCTGTGTAGGTTCAGACACATTCTTTAGTGTCTCCAAGACTCTAACCGCTCATTGGTAAATAGGGGCTAATAAAGTCTGCCTTATGAGATTGCCTTCATGATTAATGAAATAGTACAGGGGGAATGTTTAGAAGAACCTGGCCTGCAGTAAGTACTCAGTCCATTGGCACATACAGATTTATCTGCAATGATGCTTCCTTCTGGATGGGCACAAATCTCCATAAATGCCAGGAACAATCGCCAACTTCTTGTCCCTGTCTCCTTCTATACTGGTACTGTTTTGTTTAGTCTACTTAGCATCCAGCCCAACCTACAGATTCTCCTTAATCTAATTTGCCAATAAATTGAGGAAAGCACTCAGTTAAAAGGAGGGACTAGGGCATTTGCCATGAACCCCTAATCTGTTCTTCTGGGGATGAAAGTGTCAATTTAACTTGCTGAGGCTCTCAGCACCCTCTTCAAGGATTTTGCTCAGAAAGAGCTGAGATTTCTCACCGTCTAGAGAAGTGGCAGGAGTTTAGAATACACTTGGGGATGTGGGGCTTGGGAAACTTTGCTATTTCTATTCTGCCCTTGACCCAGGGAGGTCTCATCATTCCAGCGAAGACAACCCCAGGGCCCTCATTTTGCACAAACCCCTCCAAATGGTACCTGAGTTCTATACTGCACAGCCCGAGGGGCTACAAGTGGCAGACCTAGACACTTTGAGTAAGATCCAGATCCCATGACACAAAGATTTACTTTCCAGAGTGTGATTCATTTCCAAATGGCCTGAAAGAAAAAAAGCATGAAGTATGGAGATCAAGGTTAATTAGCAGATCTACAGAGGAGGTGTGACCACCCTCTCTGGGAGTAGTGTCCTGGAGTTGAGCATATTATGTCATCAGACCTGACTGGGCAAGTGTCTTCCCGGGTAAAGAGCATTTACACTGCTGAAAATGACATATCCACAAACTCAGGTTTCCTTCCCATCGCTCCCCAACTCTGGGAGCCCTTTGTTAAATATTTGTAGTGCACTATTGATGAGGAAGATAATTCAGAGTTCTGGGCAGTGTGTCCAGGTCTAGTCACACATCACTGGGAAAAAGGAATTTTGCTTGCTGAATGCAGTATAAAAATTGTTTACAGGCCCACACTGGTAGGCAGAGCTGTTTTAAGTTTCCAGTGCTGGAGCATACAGAAATTTGCAGGGAACTCCATTTGGAGCCAACTCTGTCTTGACAGACTGTGGTTGCCAAAGGACTGAGGTGACTGGCGTTTCCTAGTGCTATATAATTTGTGCGTGTGTGTCTTTAAACCTAGGACCTTGCACACATTAGGCAAGAGTTATATTACTGAGCCACAACCCCAGTCTTAGGGTTTGGATCTTAATGTCCCTTAAAGGTGCATGTGTTGGAGGCACAGCTGCCTGGAAGGTGATAGTCGATAGTGACACCTTTAGGTGTTGGTTCCTGGTAAGAGATCCCAGGACATTGCGGGGGGGGGGGAAGGTGCTCCCAAAGGAAATGATTATTCTGTTCTCCTCCACTCTAAAGTACGCTGATTTTCTCAGGTATTTGATACAGCAACAGAAAGGTGCCTCACACACCTAGGAGGCCATGTAGGTGAAGGAAAGAATGGTGAACCCTGCATGGTTGCAGGCACACGTGCCCTCCTTTGTACCCCAGTTGATCCTTCCTTTCTGATTTCCTGATATACATTTCAGTTGACAACATTCATATGATAATTAAAATTTTATTCACTGTGAAATCTAGCACATAGTAGATGCACTGAAAAGAAAGAAAGAATAAAGCCACCCTAATGTTAACTGAGAATGTTAGGCATTGGTTGTCAAAGTGGCTGGATCTGGAATCAACTAGATAAACTGTGGCACACAGCCTGTAAGGGATTTTCTTGATCAGGTTGTTTGAAACAGGAACCCATACCCTGAATGTGGTTGGCACCTTCTGGTGGCAGCTGGAGAAAGTAAGGGGCAAGAGAAAAAGCTTTGCTCTGTCTGCTTCTGTTTGCCTTTGGGTTGCTTTCTGGTTGAGCTGGCAAGTTCATCCACATTGCTGCTGCTGCGGCCATTCTTCGCTTACATCAGAACCCAGTTGGCCTTCCAGAGTGGAATGAAGACCTGCGGCTCTCCAATAATCAATCCTTCAGGCCTTCAGCAACAGACTGGAACTGCCCAGGCATCCAGCTGTGTGAACTGAGCAGTTTCCCGGTTCTCAGCCTCTCCAGTGTGAAGACTGTCCAGGTCATAGTGTATAAACATCTCCTTTAATTATACATTTATTCTATTAATTTTGTTCCCCTAGAGCAGTGATTTTCAACCTTCCTAATGCTGTGACCCTTTAATTTAGTTCTTCACGTTGTGACCCCCAACCATGAAATTATTTCATTGCTACTTCATAACTGTAATTTTGCTACTGTTATGAATTGTCATGTAGATATCTGTATGCACCCCCTGTGAAAGAGTCATCCATTCACAACGGAATCACAGTTCACAGGTTGAGGACCACTGCTCTAGCAAATCCTGGTAAATACATGCATCATATTATTGTCTGTTTCTGTAACAAGTATCTGAGGATGCCAGCTTCAGAGGTTTCTACCCATGATTGGCTTCCTCCATTGCTATGAACCTGCAGTGAAGAAGAGCATCATAGTAAGAGGTGGTTAAAACCGAACAAAGCTTCTTACCCCACCACATCCATTGGGGGTGGGGTGGGAGGGCAAGCACAGTGAGGAGAAGATAGAGCCTTCCGGGCATGCTTTCCATGTTTTGCATTCTCCAGTCAAGTCTCCCTTTTAGTTTGACACTACTGTTCACAAACCAAATTATGTATCAATCAATACATTGACCAGGGATTCCATCAGAGTCCTCATGATGAAATCATTCCAAAGCCCGTCAGTTGGCAACCATACTTTTATTATAGGAGCCTTCTGGGAATGTTTAATTAAACCATAACAGGTATGTTATGTTCAAATCAGTGTCCGTATATCATACAAATTTAAGAGCTTAGAGGATCAACTAATGTTATTCTGTTCCCATGGAACAGACATGGGCCCTAAGACACAGGCAGGTGCTCATACAAAAGCAGGCCTTTCTCAGATCTTGTGGTAACATTTATTTTAACTTTAAATTTTTTTGAGATTATACTATGAATACATCATTCTCCCCTTTCCTTTCTTCCCTCCAAACCTTCTCATAAACACTTCCTTATCATTTTCAAATTTATGGACTCTTTTTTTACTAATTATCATTACATGCAAATTTGTATATGCATATATATTCCTAAATAGAACCTGCTCCGTCTAGATGGTGTTACTTGTGTGTTTCAGGGCTGACCATTGGTATTGGCTAGCCAGTTGTTGTACCTCCCGTAGATAATTTCTCTCGCTCTCAGCACTCCTCAGTTGCCTGTAGGGTTTTTTCTTGTTTGTTTGTTTGTTTTTGTTTTTTTTTTTTTTGTAGGTTGAGGCCTCACGGGGTTTTCCTCATCCACTTTGGCATATCTGTTGGTGTTACGCTTGTTCAGCTCTTATTTAGACAGTCATGGTAGTGAGACTTTATGGGGTAGCCTCTGGTATTATTAGGAGATACAACCTCACAGCAAACTCCTTGATCTTTCCAACACACAACAACCTCTAAAAATGAGGAGAAAAGGGGGAAGCTATTCCATGGTTTTCTAAGCTGTGGCATCTCTGAATGGCCCTGGCTGAGAGGCAACCTTTCGCTTTTGGGAAACTTAGAAACTTCTGGCATGAATGGGTCACAGTGAAACACCTCACCCTGATTTTGGCTGGGGATGGGGGTTAAGGAACAACCACCGATTCTGTCTGCTCTTCATCTGCCATTTGCTCATCCTGCTTTTTGTTAAAACCAGCTTCTTCTTGGGAAAGATTTACTGGGTACATCCCTGTGGAGTGTGTGTGTGTGTGTGTGTGTGTGTGTGTGTGTGTGTATAAGCATAATAACAATGAGAAACCCAACTCGTAGGCCACATGTTTCTTTGCTGCTTGTTAATTTTAACAAGGCAACTGGTGGTTTGGGCAGAGAGCTTGCTTTCCTATTAACCACAGAATTTTCTTCTGTAGATTTCCTGTTTGTAATTTGTAGGTAAGAATCTTGGAGGAGGGAAGGCTGAATCCTTCCAACCCAACCAGAGCAGCCCTAAGAATTTCGGAAATGTTTAGGGATCTTGGTTCAAAGAAGAAGATGAAGGAGGAGGAGGAGGAAGAAACTACTGAGAAAGACTGGTGATGAATTACAGCCAATCTGCCGCAGGAACTGCACCCACCTGGTGAGCACCCTTGGTGAGGCCACTGTGGCTCTGCTTCTTCCTCCAGATGGTTGGTGCATTGGTCCACAAGGGTGGAGGGAGCAAAAGAGGGGAACAGGGTTCGGATGGCTGTGGATATGATGGAGACAGCCCTCCGGGGGATGCCTTTGGTGAATCGGTTCAGCTTTATTCCAGAGTATAGGAAATATATAGGATTTTGGAGCCTGGAAACAAACCCTAATTTGCATTAAGTGGCATGCTCCTCTCATAAGGCTTTGTATGTGGCAGAAGGTCCTAGTACAAGTCTTAGTTATTATACGTGCAGCAGGGTAAAGGCTTCTAGTGGGAAATTGAGTCAAGGGTCACCCTAGAGATAAATCACACATCCAGGCTTCGAGACAGCTTCCAGATAAGGTCAGTCCTCTGGTCCCAGAGACATTCTCTAGAGAAGGGCAGGTAAAGAGCAGGAAGGTCTTGAATGGGGGGCGGCCCTTATGTTGCTGAGCTTTGGAGAAAGTAGCCAGGCCATGACAGACTGCAAACTCTGCCCGGCAAGGCCTTCCAACAGACCACTACAAAGTTCACCATTGAGAACACAGAAGTGGCTGTTTTGGGGACATTTCTGAAGCAAATGTCTTCCATGCCTCTGTACTTTGAAAGCTCTATGTGAAGTTTCAGTACTTCACAAACTTTGATATTCATAGTAAGGCAGTTAGGAACCTGTCTCTTGATGCCCTGCTGGTCCTACCACATAGCCTTCAACAAAGCATGGGTAAAGAGCTGCCTTCATGAGAACAGAAGAAAATCCATCTGGGAAAAATAAAATAAAATGAAAATTATAAAAAGAAACAAAGAAGTCAGGAGATGGAAAGTGTGCCAGAAGAATGTATTTAGAGCTGAGTTCTAGAAGACAACTAAGTGGCCATTAGTGTGTGGCCCTAGCGGATCACTTGTTCAAGTGCCCATAGGAGATGCACAGTGGGTTCTCTGTGTCTGTGGGTTCTGCATCTGAGTGGTCAAGTTGTTTGGCTTGGTGTGCTGATGGACACCAGCCATTTCAGCACTTTGAAGATGGAGGCAAGAGGCCAGCTTGGGTTACATTGCAAGACCTTGTCTCAAAAACCAAAGAAACAAAGCAAAACAAAAACCAGCCCACAGAACAGAAACAACAATGAAACAAAACCAGTTTCAGTCAGATGAAATAATTACATCTGTATCAAACACATGCAGGGCTTTCTTTGTCATCATTCCTTAAACAAGAACTGTGTGTCTTGCATTTACAGAGTATAAAATAGTGTTGCTAACTAAGAGATGAATTTTAGTATACCAGAGGCTATGTGAGGGTTCTATGCAAATACAGACCATTTTTTAAAAATGTATTTATTTATCTATCCATCTATTTATTCATTTATATTAATTGATGCTTTGTGTTAATTTTATTTTCTTAATTTTAAATTTTTTATTTATTTTTACATACCAACTACAGTTCCTCCTCCCTCCCCTCCTCCTACTCCCTCCCCATCTTTCTCCCCAACCCACCCCCCATTCACTCCTCTGAAAGCATAAGGTCTCCTATGGGGAGTCAACAAAACCTGGCACACTGAGGCAAGACCAACCCCTTCCTCCCGCCTCAAGACTGAACAGGGTATCCTACCATAGGGAATGGGCTCCAAAAAGTCAGTTCATGCAGCAGGGATGGATTCTGGCCCCACTGCCAGGGGCCCCTCAAATAGACCAAAGATACACAACTGTCACCCACATGTAGAGGACCTAATTTGGTCCCATGAAGGGTCCCCAGTTGCCAGCCTAGAGTCCATGAGCTCCCACAAGCACTGGTAAGCTGTCTCTGTGGGTTTCCCCATTGTGTGATCTTTTTTTTTCCATACATTGTTTTGTTTTATTTTTTCCATTCAAAAACATAATTAAAGAAATAAAATTTTTACCTTTCTTCCCCTTCTTCCGGTCCCCTCCCACTACCTCCCCACCCCTCCTCCCTCCCCCTTCTTCCTTGAAAGAGGGCATGGTGCCCTGCCCTGTTGGAATTCCAAGGCCCACCCCC